>BRZM01000024.1:7790473-8004088 GCA_033238685.1 Lates japonicus | reverse complement strand
AATTCCATCACAATTTCCTGTGTCCTTACAAAATGAGAGTTTCTCCATGGTGCCTTGTGCTCACTAGCCAGCTGAGCAATGGCATCAATCATTTATTTGAAATTTCAGAGTTGAAGGTAAATATGTACAATCCAAAATGCTGCAGCACGATTACTGACAGGAACTAGAAAAAGAAACCATATTTCTCCTGTGTTAGCTTCTCTACATTGGCTTCCAGTCAAATCCAGAATAGAATTAAAAATCCTACAAAGCCCTTAATGGTCAGGCACCATCATACCTTAAAGATCCCATAGTTCCCTACAATCCCACAAGGACATTGTGCTCCCAGAATGCTGGTTTACTAATGGTTAGAAGAGTTTCCAGGAGTAGAATGGGAGGCAGAGCCTTCAGCTATCAGGCTCCTTTACTGTGGAACCTACTCCCAGTTTGGGTCTGGGAGGCAGACACCCTCTGCACCTATAAGAGTAGGCTTAAAATTTTCCTCTTTGATAAAGCTTATAGTTAGGGTTGGCTCAGGCTTGAGCCATCCCTTAGTTATGCTATAGGCCTAGACTGCTGGGAGATTTCTCATGACACACACAGCTTCTCTCTCTCTCTCCATCAGTATGGATTTATGTCCCATATTACATGTTACTAACTTAATATCTGTGATGACAAGCCTCCTGCCACTCCTACAACCCCGCTCAACACCTGCTGCTCTAATTAGAAATTACTAGTACTGCTTCTAGTATTATTACTACTTTTGCAATTACTACTTAATTATCACTACTATCATTACTACTACTGTATTATTGGTATCACTTTACATTTTTTACATGGAATCCGTGTTATGCTATGTTACTCTGTCGCTATTTTCTACCTCCCCCCCTCTCCCCTATATGAGGCTCTATATAAAAGTGCCTTGAGATGACTTTCTTATATAAACAAAATTGAATTGAATTGAATTGAAGGTATTCAGTAGATCATCATATGATTTGATGTGATTTGAAGCTGACAGTTTCAGATTTGACAACTTCCATAAAGAGAGTTTTGGTATTCTTATGACTGTACCCTTTTTAACAAACTGCATCTAATGTTGATTTTTTATGTAATAGATATATGAAAGGACACATAGAAATGATTTGATAGAACAACACCAAACACAGTGGATACCCTACCTACAAATAATTATATCTAGAGTGTGTCCTCTATTATGGGTCTTTCATATGTTGAATCAGATTACAAATGTCAATTATGGCAGAGTTCAAATTGCTTTTTGTCATTAACATTATCTATGTATACATTAAAAACGTGTCAAACTCAGTGTAGTTAATTGAAAGCATTTCAGCAAAATCATCAAGAGAATGTTTTCAGTGTTTTGGTGGCTATAGAATATAGAAGGAATACAGGAATGTTCAAAGGATTTACACTCTAAAAATGATAACCTCTTATAAATCAACTTATCCCTAAAAGAGGCACAAACAACGCTCCTGTTTTGTTCTGTTGTGCTTGTTTGGTGGAGTGGATTCAATAAGGATTGTATTGTCAGTATTAGAGTACAACCAAGTCTGCGTTTAAAACAAAATCCAGCTTTTAAAAAGTTATCAAAGCATTGATTAAAAACATTTGGGTCCCAGGAATCTAATATTAAATAGGGCCATATTTAGGTTTGTTGGAGCAGGGCCTGAGGTACTTGACTTACAGTGAATGTGAATCAGATTTATGGAAGAGAACCTGAGACAGGGAGAGGTTGAGAATGTTGATGTTCTTGAATGTGGTACACACCTCCAGTTTGGGGTGATCTCAAAACATGTATAAAAGGTGTTAAAGTTCTCTGGTAGAGGAACAGACCCGCCTCAGATTTGGCTCTCCCGTTGTAGTCTGTAATGGTTTGGAGTCTGCTCTACATTTTCTTTGGGTCAGAGCTGGAACCAGGTGATCCCTGTTCCATCTCTTTTCCTCTTTGATGGCCTTCCTGAATTGCATGTTTTATAGTTTACCAAATCTCTATGTACACGGAGGGTAGCACAGACCTCACTGTTATCCATGGTTTTTGCTTCATCTGTCCATGTTTGATTGCTTTTTATGATTGGTCTCCTCTGTTCCTGTCTCTGATTGTAGGCAGCGGAATTGAGGCATGGTCCGTCATCAAATAGTGATTGGAGGAAGGATTTGTATGCTTCCCAGTATGGAGCCATGCAGCATGGCTGTACCACATCTTGCACAGCTGATGTCAGATTGGCACAGTTAAAGTGTCCAGCTTCAATAAACACAATCTCTAGGTGTTAAGTCTCTTGCCTGCTGATGACCACATGCGACTCATACAGGAATGGCACTTCATCATTGGATGCTTGAGATTAGGAGAGCAGCCCAAAGAAAGTTCTTTGCCATAAAGCACAGACCTCCTCCC
The DNA here is from genome assembly GCA_033238685.1 of Lates japonicus. Classification (NCBI taxonomy): domain Eukaryota; kingdom Metazoa; phylum Chordata; class Actinopteri; family Centropomidae; genus Lates; species Lates japonicus. The sequence continues at coordinate 8,001,699 of BRZM01000024.1, read as the reverse complement.
TTGCTCTCCTCCAAGTCACTTGTCTGATCCTGCTGGTAGATCATCCTGCTGGTAGTAAATAGGGACTGTCCTGTGGGTATAACAGCATGGTAAAGGGTCACCAGCACATTGCACTTCTTACTTTCAAGCTGGAATGTCAGTCTGTCTCTGAGTTCATCCAGCTTATTATCCAGTGACTGAGCGTTAGCTAGAAAAATAGTTTCCCAAGCCTGACTGTAGCTGCGTGCTCATGCAACATGTTTCCTCTTGTGCAGTGTGACAAGTCTGTTATTGTAGTTGTGTTTGTCTGTCTTAGCAAAATACAGACACAAAGTACTGAAAAATACATGAAATGGGAGCTTGAAGAAAGACATCCATCCTCACAGGTGTCCTGTTGGAATAACAATATAACAGCATAACATAAAATACTGCGCAAATGTTTCAGGCACTAAAAGTAAAGTGAAAATGCTTTTAAAAAATCATGCCACAAACTCCGTACTGATTAATTAACTTTATACAAGGTGCAGTGAAGAAAGAAAAAGTAAATTGGTCTATTTAAGCTGCAAAAATTTCCCATCACTCCTTTTCCTATGGTGCCTTACGGCCTGTTGTTCAACAGGACACCTGTGAGATGGATACCTTTCTTCAAGCTCCCATTTCATGTATTTTTCAGTACTTTGTATCTGTATTTTTGCTAAATTGAACAAACACAACTACAATAACAGACTTGTCACACTGCACAAGAGGAAACATGTTGCATGGAGCACACAGCTACAGTCAGGCTTGGAAACTATTTTCTGCTTCTTGCTCAGTCACTGGATAATAAGCTGGATGAACTCAGAGACAGACTGACATTCAGCTGAAAGTAGAAAGTGCAATGTGCTGTCGACCTTACCACCGTACTGTTATACCCACAGGACAGTCCCTGTTACTGCAGCAGGATGATCTACCAGCAGGATCAGACAAGTGACTTGGAGAGCAAGGGAGGAGGTCTGTACTTTTATAGCAGAACTTAACAGGCTGCTCTCCTAATCTCAAGCATCCAATGATGAGTGCCATTCCTGTATGGAGTCGCATGTGGTCATCAGCAGGCGAGACTTAACACCTAAAGTTGTGTTTGTGTTGGACACTTTAACTGTGCCAATCTGACATCAGCTGTGCAAGATGTGGGTACAGCCATGCTGCATGGCTCCCACTAGAGCATACCGATCCTTCCTCAATCACTATTTGACGGACCGTACACTTAATTCCTTTGCCTACAATCAGAGACAGGAACAGAGGAGACCAATCATAAAAGCATTAAACATGGACCGATGAGCAAAACCATGGATAACAGTGAGGTCTGTACTGCCCTCCGTGTACATAGAGATTTGATGAAACTATAAAACATGCAATTCAAGGAAGGCCATCAAAGAGGAAAAGAGATGGAACAGGGATGCCTGGTTTCCAGCTCTGACAAGAAAATGTAGAGCAGACTCAGGCCATTACAAGACTACAACAGGAGAGCCAAAATCTAGAGGCAGGTCCTGTTTCCTCTACCCAGAGGAACTGGCACCTTTTATACATGTTTGAGATCACCCCAGAGCACAGAGTGTGTGCCATTCAGGGCATCAACATTCAACCTCTCCCTGCTCAGGTTTCTCTTCCACATAAATCTGATTCACATTCCTTGTAAGTCAAGTACCTCAAGTACACTCCAACAAACCTAAATATGGCCCTATTTAATATTAGATTCCTGGGACCCAAATGTTTTTAATCAATGCTTTGATAACTTTTTAAAGCTAGTTTTGTTTACTAAACGCAGACTTGGTTGTACTCTAATGCAACAATACAATCCTTATTGATCCACTCACCAACAAAGCACAACAGAACAAAACAGGGCGTTGTTTGTGCCTCTTTTAGGGATAAGTTGATTTATAAGAGGTTATCATTTTAGAGTGTAAATCTTTATGAACATTCCTGTATTCCTTCTATATTCTATACCAAAACATAGAAACATTCTCTTGATGATTTTGCATAGAGTAACCAATTAACTTCTGAGTTTGTACGTTTTAATGTAATACATAGATAGTGTTAATGACAAAAGCAATTTGAACTCTGCCATAATTGACGTTTGTAATCTGATTCAACATATGAAGACCCATAATAAGGACACACTCAGATATAATTATTTTGTAGGTAGGTATCACTGTATTTGATGTTGTTCTATCAAATCATTTCTATGTCCTTTCATATCTATTACATAAAAAATCAACATTAGATGCAGTTTGTTAAAGGTACAGTCATAGAATACAAAACTCTCTTTATGGAAGTTGTCAAATCTAGAACTGTCAGCTTCAAATCACATCAAATCATATGATGATCTGAATACCTTCAATTCAATTCAATTCAATTTTGTTTTATATAAAGTCATCTCTCAAAGACACTTTTATATAGAGCCTCATATAGGGAGGGGAGGTAGAAAATGGCGACAAGAGTAACATAGCATAACTGGATTCCATGTAAAAAATGTAAAGTGATTACCGTAATACAGTAGTAGTAATGATAGTAGTGATAATTAAGTAGTAATTGCAAAGTAGTAATAATACTAGAAGCAGTACTAGTAATTTCTAATTAGAGCAGCAGGTGTTGAGCGGGGTTGTAAGTTAGTAACATGTAATATAGGACGCCAAATCCATACTGATGGAGAGAGAAGCTGTGTGTGTCATGAGAAGTCAGCAGTCTAGGCCCCTATAAGCATAGCAGGGATGGCTCAAGCCTGGGCCAGCCTAACTATAAGCTTTATCAAAGGGAAGATTTATTTCCTCTTATACAGTTGCGGAGGTGTCTGCCTCCAGACCCAAACTGGGAGTGAGTTTCTGATAAAGGAGCCCTGATAGCTGAAGGCTCCTCCCATTCCTCCTGGCTCTTCTAACCATTAGTAAACCAGCATTCTGGGGCACAATGTCCTTGTGGGATTGGCAAGGAACTATAGGATCTTTAAGGTATGATGGTACTTACAGTATTAAGGGCTTTATGGGATTTTTAATTCTATTCTGGATTTGACTGGAAGCCAATGTAGAGAAGCTAACACAGGAGAAATATGGTTTCACTGGACTCTATCAATGGTAATCGTGCTGCAGCATTTTGGATTGTACATATTTACCTTCAACTCTGAAATTTCAAATAAATGATTGATGCCATTGCTCAGCTGGCTAGTGAGCACAAGGCACCATGGAGAAACTCTCATTTTGTAAGGACACAGGAAATTGTGATGGAATTGAGGCTGTAAATGGCTGTAGTCAAACCTCGAGATTTACTGTTAAATTTTAAGGAAAAATTACATATTTACAGCCTGAACTTGAAAAGCACTACACAGTCATTTCCCCCTGAGATCATGAACAAACAGAGCACCAATTCATGTATCTTATTTGCTACTGTGTACAAGTTAACCAGCCCTCCCATTCCAATATCCCCAGAACCAATTTCGACCAGCAAATGCAAAGATTTTGCTCAATGACAAATACCACACCAATAACAAAAAGCCATCATCAGCTGAATCTTCCAGAAGTATCTTGGGAGGCAGACACAATTTAATCCCATTAACAAAACACTAGAAGGTGTTCCAAATCTCAATTCATCCTCCTGTTGCCTAAATGTTTTACCCACTAGCTTCCCTTAAAACAGTTTTTGAGCAGCCCAATGAAAAACTAATAGTAATAGCAACAACTCACGGCAATCTGACGTTTGTCATTAGAAAGCCTCTCTTGACTGTTGGCCTACAGGTACCTGTCATTTTAACCTGCCATTCGCGAAAAAAAATTTATTCACCTGCCTAGCTAATTTTTAACATCAAATAATTATTTTGATAACTTTTCAATCAAGTTTGACATTCAAACGATGGGGTCACATAAGTCTCTTTCTTAGTATTGTTGGATTGTGTCCCGCTTACCCCGGGGTGTACTGTAAAATCACAAAAACAGAAAAAAAACCTTTGTCTCCTAAACTCACATCTTTTATTCTTTATTCAGGTTGAGGTTCTGCAGGTTGTCAGAGATCAGCTGTTCTTCTCTGGCCTCAGCTCTGAAGTCCAACCCCTCCCATCTGAGAGAACTGGACCTGAGCTACAACTATCTGCAGGATTCAGGAGTGAAGGAGCTGTGTGGTTTTCTGCAGAGTCCAGACTGTAGACTGGAGACTCTGAGGTCAGTAGTTGGAGTCAGTCCATGCTGCTTCCATCAGTACTAAACACAGTTAGTATCAGAGCAAAGATCCAGTGTTTCCTGTAAAGCTGGGACCTTCTCAGTGGCTGCTTTCCTCAGTGAAGCTGTGAGAGGAGAATGGTGACAGGCTTCAGGATTGGACAGAAAGACAGAGAACTGTCAGCCAATAGATATTAGATATCAGTCATCAGGAATATATCAGGGAGTCTGCCTGGTGAATTTGTGGCACCACCTCAGACTTCACAGGTGGGAAACAGGGCAGGAGGGTCTTAAATGACATGAGAGTGAAGCAAACAGAAAACATGGAGACTGACAGAAACAAAACAAGATGGACTGTGCAAAACATGCTGTTCCTGGTGGTTACCATGGTGATGATTACAACTACAGTGGTGCACTGCTTGAAAGTGAGACTGTAAAGCTCATTAATCCACTGTTCAAGTTGTTCAGTTGCAGAGACTGACCTGGGATTATCACTGTTAGGTTTAATAAAAGTGACTCAAACAAAACCTTTTTATTTTCTACTTTGTAACTGTTGTGGTTATGTTTGCTCTTACAGGCTCGATGACAGGGCGATTAAACCCTCTAGAGACAAAACATGTGAGTACTGACACACAAGTGCTAATTTCATCACCAAAACATTTATAAATTATGTTTTGGGTTGAGCTCTGGAAAACATCTGTGCTCCTTTCTTAAAGAATTATAGACTATTTGCTTCAAGGGAGTCTGGGTCCGTTAAGTCTGAACAGGTCCTGAATCTGATTCTGACCATATCAATGTGTCAGCTGACAGCAGGATGAACCACATGATCGCCTGGGTCAGGAGGAAGATTAAGAGACTGTTTCTGAGCAGAGCTGCATTATCAGAACATTTCAATATCCTGCAGCACTGCAGTTCCTCAGGCAAGATGATGCCACCAATGATTAAACTCTGATCATTTTTAACTCTTGACAGGTGAAGATCTACAGTTAAGGTCAAAATTATTAGCCCCCCTTATGAAATCAAATAAAACCCTTATCCTTCCAATGAAATGGGCCATAACCTTAAGTGTTTATAGTTTGTGTGTGTCCGCAAGAACAAAGACAACATCTGCATAAGTTCAAATGAACATTTTTATTGGTTTGCTGAACTCAAACAAGAAAAAAGCAAAAAATGCAATGGTCAAAATTATTAGCCCTCTGACAACTAATAGTCAATAGTGTAGCCTTTCTGATCCAAAACTGACAACAACCTCTTCTGGTAGTTTCTAACTAAGTTGGCACATGTCTCCTGAGGGATTTTAGCCCATTCTTCCTTGGCAAATTGTTCAAGATCATGCAAATTGCTTGGTCTCCGAGCATGGACCCGAACCTTGAGCTCCCTCCACAGATTCTCGATAGGATTGAGATCAGGGCTCTGAGAGGGCCACTCCAGAACCTTGATTTTGGTGTCTTTCAAAAAGTTTTTGACTAACTTTGATGTATGCTTCGGGTCATTGTCTTGTTGGAAGACCCAGTGACGACACAACCCTAGACTGGCTGCAGATGTCTTGATGTTAGCCTTCAAAATACCCACATAATCCTCTTTTTTCATGGTCCCATGCACCCGAACAAGGTTTCCTGTCCCTGAAGCAGCAAAACAGCCCCACAGCATGTTGCCACCACCGTGCTTCACTGTGGGGACAGTATTTTTAGGGTTGAAGGCCTCGCCCTTCCTTCGCCAAACAAAAGCAGCATCCATATACCCAAACAGCTCAAGTTTGGTTTCATCAGACCAAAGGACAGACTTCCAAAACTCACCCTTATGTTTCAGATTGTCTCTGGCAAAATTCAGTCGGGCTTTAATATGCCGCTGTGAGAGCAATGGGGTTTTTCTTGGACAATGACCACGAAGTCCACCACGATGAAGAACCCTTACAACAGTCTTGCGTGAAATATCAAGTCCAGAGGAAGCCAGTTCAGCAACAATCATCTTTGCAGAGGTCTGGGGATTCTTGTTGACATCTCTGATTATTTTTCGCTGCAAAGTTCTGGAAATCTTCTACCAAATCTACCAAATTTCTACCACGGCCAGGTTTATTTTTAACAGACTTTGTTTCTTTGTGCTTTGCAATGATGCAACGCTTGAAACGCTTGGAAATGGCGGTATATCCTTCCCCCTGAAGATGAAGATCCACTATCTTCTGTCTGAGGTCCAGACTGATTTCTTTGCTTTTTGGCATGATGATATTGCTTCTTACGAAGATTATAGAGCAACCCTGGAGTATCACTTTCACTCAAGTGGTCAAGTGATACTAACTCTGCTTCTTGAAGTCACTTAAATAAGGTTCAGTGCTAATTGATTGCTCAGGTGTGTTTTCAAACCTAATTGACTGCTCAGTTGTGGTTTCAAACCCAGTTAATTTGTTTTGAAAGCACAAAATCACATGGGGGCTAATAATTTTGACCATTGCATTTTTTGCTTTTTTCTTGTTTGAGTTCAGCAAATCAATAAAAATGTTCATTTGACCTTATACAGATGTTGTCTTTGTTCTTGCGGACACACACAAACTATAAACACTTAAGGTTATGGCCTATTTCATTGGAAGGATAAGGGTTTTATTTGATTTCATAAGGGGGGCTAATAATTTTGACCTTAACTGTACTGTGTATTGGTTAAAGCTTAGTGCTGCAGTAAGTCTGTTGTTGGTCAGTTTGTCTTCAGTCTGACTCCTGACTTGAACTTGCCTGACTTGAGACTGAGGTGGTTCTGATAGTAAAGACATCAAGCTCAGGCTGATACAAAGCCAGGAGCAAAGTGATGACAGGAGGTTTTGAGCTGCTGCCATTGTACTCCATCTCTCACTCAGATCTGATGAAGACAGAAACAGTAATTACTGATTTCTGATGTCTGACATCTGTTATGTGTCTTCTCCTCTCATCAGGTCACTCTGATGTCAGACTGGATTCAAACTCAGCTGATACAAAGCCTCAGGACGACAAGAAGCTGATGAAGGTGAGAGAAAGACTATTGTATTGTGATATTCTAGGCAGACTTAAGGGCTCAACATACAGCAGACAATGAAAGACAAATATTCAAAGAATTGAACAAATATCTCCTGTAGCTGGAAACGTATTCACCTCTTTGGATCAGAAAAAAGCTTTTATGTCTTAATAATTAGACTCTCCACAGATGCAGAATCCGCTGTACTTCAAACCACTCTCTCATCTGTAAATAATTACAATGATACACCTTGTATTTATGTCACACTATCAGTCGTCTCAGACTTCCTGTTTTCTCTGAGCTGTTCACTGAGCTTCAGGTAACTCTGGACTGTGTGAAAATATTTCTTTGCTTCACTGAACACAAGTTGGTTATTTCTAGTAAAACAACTGATATTGTTTCTTTCTGAATCCCAGCCTCCATCAAGCTTCACGCCTGAGCTGCAAACTGAATCTGCACAAGTCTCCTACAGGTAAACTCACTTCACACTGTTCTAGGTAAAGTTCCTCCTCCTCCCTCACAGCTTTCAGTCTCCTGATGAGCTCTCTGCAGTTTTAGTAGTCTCATGGATGACCCAAGGTTCTGAACTCTAGACAGGGCTGTTATGGGGGACACTGTTGGAGTATGGGGTAGTGGGGACACTATTACGACCATCCGTTCCATATATAACTGCGGTGAGAGCTGTCTTCATATTGTCTCCAGGAGGTCACAGCTCAGATTTGGAAGGACTTAAACAGGAGGTCAAACAGGTTTCCAGTTGGTGCTGGCCTCCACCAGGGTTTTCCCTCATCACAGGTCCTTTTTGTAATTTTTATGAATAGGATCTCACAGACAGGCTCAGGAGTTTGTCTCTCTCTATAAATACCTGTTTTTGTGAAAAGTGCCTTTTGTTGTGATTTGGCGCTATATAAATAAAATTGAATTCAATTCAATTGAATCAGACCATGACCTTCAGCACACACTGGGATGGTTTGCAGCTGAGTACGAAGTGGTCAGGATGAGAGTTAGCAGCTCCCAGTCTGAGGTCATGGTTCTCTGCTGGAAAATGGTGGACTGCTCCCTTCAGGTTGGGAGTGACTTGCTGCCTCAGGTGAGGGAGTTTAATTTTCAGGGTCTTGTTCAGAAGTGAGGGTGGGGTGTGAGATGGACTGGTGGATTGGTCCAGATTTGTCCAGATCATTGTGGTGCAGAGGGAGCTGAGCTGGAAGTCAAAACTGTCCATTTAACAGTCAGTCTACGCTCTGACCCTCACCTCTGGTCGTGAGCTTTAGGTAGTGACCAAAAGAATGAGATTGTGGATACAAGCTGCTGAAATGGACTTCTTCTTGAGTCTGTGCACTCATGAAGTCTGATCTGGGATCAGCAAAGTTTCACCTCAGGGTTTAACAGGCTTGCTGTGATCACTTAGCCCGTTTGTGTCCTGAGGTTCAGGTGTCCTGCTCCAGGTGGGTTCCAGTGTTCTTCAACTGGACTGGTGTTTGTTGTGGATCAGGAGGCGGAGCTTCTCTACAGGACGGTCCAGTGGGATGAGAGTCTCCTCCAATCAGCTGGGAAAAAACCTGCAGGACCATTGTTTAACATCCAGTGTCCTGAGGCTGCTGTGTGTGAGCTGCACCTCCCACACTGTGAAACAGAGGATGGTAAAGTCATGTTGTTAAAAACGTTAAATGATTGTTAAAAATGATTCAGTAACATTGGAAAGATCTGAATGTGTAGTACTTTGTTAAAATGAACTGCATTCAGAGCAAAGTTTAACAGCTCGGTGTTTCACAGCGCTGCAGGTTAAAGGCCTGCTGTCTGTCGTCCACATCACTGATGATGGACTGAGCATCTTGGAGCCTCAGGAGATCACAGACACTCATGTGGCGGTGAAGGTCCCTCACCTCTCTGCCTTTGGCCTGGTCTGGGATTTCATTAAACGATTTGTGAACATCACACTGCCAGTAGAGGGTCAAGTTCTTCTGTTCCTGCGACCTCCTGATGAAGAGCATCAAGTTCTCGATGTGTTGCCTTATCAATTCACTGCTGTGTACAAAAAGGGGGTGAATAAAGAAATTGGAGTTCAGTAGACAAATTAAAAGGCTCCTTCATTTTTCCTTCACCGCTCACCCAACCTTACACAGTACCAGTGTAATGTTATTGACTTTCAGTTATTGTGCCCTGTCAGAGTGCCCTGTCAGACTGGTGGAATATTTATAACAGGACCACTACAGCACCATGAACCAGAGCAAACAGGAGATTCCAGTGATGGCCCTCCTCCTGTTGTTCACCCACAGGCTCTCACTTGATTAGGTCTCTGTGATTGTGTTTCCCTCATTCTCTTATTAATTTCAATTGTACCTGTAAATGGCAGTCACACACCACAAAGTAACATTTGCTAATCGTGCAAAACAGAGGACTACAAATTTGATGACTTAAGTGACCACTTGCAGGGCTTGGTGGTAAACTGCAATAGCTGGGACAAAATTAAGCTAGACCATTAACCAGGATGCTAATGATCACAACATTGCTGAGTGTCAGACTTTCCAGAATAAAATGTAAGAATGAGATTTGTCACATCTATTCCTTTATAATACAATGAGCTAAGTTCACATAATTCTCTCATAATAATACTTTTACAATCATATGTATATCACATTTTTCTTTTTCTTTTCCTTGAAATAAGAGATTCTGGAGCCACACTTTAACCAAGAATTTAACGCAAACTGAAATAAATGGGTGCAGGTGACATATGGTAAATGGTAAATGGACTTGTATAGTTATATAATTCTTTTCTAGTCATATCGACACTACATGTAGTGATTAGAAATAGATGACAACACCCATCTTGCTCAAACCAGGACTGTCATGGCCTCACTGGTTCTGTGGTCCAGTCACCCGTAGTCAGCCTGGGCAGGGTCCAATAACACTAAGCGAAAACACCTGTTGCGGGCGTGCCGGGACCATTACTGCCACTGCACTGTGCTGTCACTTCAGTGCCACTAAACTAGAAGCTAATAAATGGATCATTCATCACAATGTTGGTAAAATTACCAAAGTCAGGGACCCTAATCATCAAATTGTTGGTTGTTCTGTTCATGTTTATGTTTCTGATTGCATTAAATGTATGAGCGCTTGGTTTGATTAGTGCATTCTCAAATAAATATTAAGTGAAGAAAACACTTCATATTTTTGACTAAAGTTTCTCCTGCCATAACCTGCTATAATATCAGAATGTACCTGAGTGAACTTCACAAGTCTGAATAAAGGGAGAATCCAATCAACTGTCTGTCATTTTCTACATGCCTTAGCTCAGTAAAAGCAGCTCAACTGTGACTTCAACACAGGGTTTTGCATACTCCATTAGTGGCAAAAACAGCCTGTGTGGTGGATAATTCGGAGAATCTTACAGAGCCTTGGCCTGTAATGATTTTAAAGACTCATGTAGCTTGTTCTCCATCCATCTCCCGTCCTTAAAGTATACTGCAGCAAAACTTTGATGAAAACACTGAACTCATCTCTGCGTAGCTCTAACTCATACTTGACTATCTAAGTATCTGTTTCCTAACTTCAACACCAGTTTCTTTTTTTTCTCTGCCAGCCACCACTTCACTTCACTCCACAAGGTCTTACAGAGCAACAATTAGCAGCACCTCTGCCTGTAATTGGCTCAAGAGCTGTGCTGGCCTTCATTCCCAGCCCATCAAATGAAAAAAAAAAAAAAAACTCTCTCTCTCTCTCCCTCTCTCTCTTGCACTCTCTCTCTACACACACACACACACACACATAAACATAAACACACAGTATGTGATGTTGATATTGTCTTAGCCTAAAATGCAATCTGGTCTAATCCCTCTAATCCAACTCATACTTACTTCTCTTATCTTAAAATTAAGTTTTACTGAACAATGATAATAACTGGCGTAATCATGTGGGTGTACGGTGGTGCAGTGGTTAGCACTGTCGGGTTCAGGGCGGTTGAGCCTCGGGGCTTTTCTGTGTAGGATTTGCATGTTCTCCCTGTGCCTTTGTGGGTTCTCTGGATACTCCGGCTTCCTCACAGTGAAAGACTTGCAGGTTAGGATTAATTGGTAAAAGTGTGCTGTGGGGTGAATGTGAGTGTGTGGTTGGTTGTTTGTCTGTATATATTGGCCCTGCGATGGACTGGCAATGCATTTTGGGTGTACCCATGCTTTCACCCAGTGTCAGCTGGGATGGGCTCCAACACCCCTGGGCATAGCGGATAAACGAGTATGGATAATGGATGGATGGAACTGATAATCATATCCAGCCACTTCTATTGTGACTTATGACCAGGAAGTTACCATAATAATGATACACAATCAAATCAAAGTCCATTCTTGTCATAGAAATTTCCTTCTCAACTGCTATGCATGTACTAACCTACATACTGATGGAGCACCATTATCTTGGTCGTTCAACATTTAGAATGTCGGCTCTTGAGTGACATAAAAACATTGTGACACCTTATAATACAGTCCATTATTTGTATGAATCAGGTTTCCTACTTATACTATAAAGTGGGTACAGTGAAAGAAAATAAGACTACAGAGAAACTGAGTACCGACAGGGCATGGTACTGGGAAACAAAACTGAGTTTGGGGAAGATGGTGTTCCAGTGGGAGGGCAGCAACACGACCATTACACCTGAAGCCTTATTCCCTACTGTGTAATGTAAACTACACAGAAGTAAGTCACTCATTAACAAAGCACTGAGTCACTCAAACCATCTCACTCTTACCAATCTTTTGATGTTACAGTACCAGTTGAAACTGTGGACTACTTTTAGGTTTCTTGAAGACATTTCACCTCTCATCAGGCTTCCTCAGTTCTAAAAACTGGTTGGGGAGTCCCAGATATGCAACCTCTTGGGAGTGGTCCTGAGAGTCATGAACCCACCCGGTTGTTATGTGAGAGTATATGTGTTAGGGTCACATGAGCCCAGGTTTGAGTTGTTGCTGGGAAGCCTTTTGGATGTTTCACCGTCTTCAAGAAACCTAAAAAAGAAGTCCAGTTGCCTTCAACTTTAGGACTTAAGACTACAATCACCTGGATAACTGAGAACCTACACAGACATGTTTGTGAGGAACCTAGTTAGTCTTGTTCTTATTTTAGGTAATTTAATCACACTGTAAGAATAAAGTCTTTGGGCTGTGATATAATATATGACTGTTTTTACTCTTTGACTACACAGAAAAAAGATGTTAAAACCTACTGTAAGGATATAAGTGGCCATATGATTTTTTGTAAATCTTATTCATACAACTGGCGGTGATACAATGGTTAGCACTGTCACCTCACAGCAAGAAGTTCCTGGTTCGAGCCCCAGTTCGCCCAGGGCTTTTCTGTATGGAGTTTACATGTTCTCCCTGTGCTTGCATGGTTTCTCTCTTGGTACTCCAGCTTCCTCCCACAGTCCAAAGATAAGCAGGTTAACATACATATGATTGTAAAAGTATTACTATAGAGAGAATTATGTGAACTTAGCTCATTGTAATATAAAGGAATAGAGGTGACAAATCTCATTCTTACATTTTATTCCCGATTATTTGATACTGTGCAGTGTAATAGTGCAAAATAGGGAAGGGAATGTGAACAGAGACAAGGAGTGAAAGCACACTGCAGTAATTCTGTGCAGTGGATTCATGGAGGTAGCAGTCTTTTGTAGATACAGCTGAATATGATTGACTTGTTCTTCCCCGTTTTCATTATTTATAAGAAGGATAATCTTCATCCCATTACGGATTTATTCATCTGGCAGAGATTCTTCTAGAATGACGCAAGTCCCCATTTCACTACTCCATTCAAACCATGACTGATATTGTATTAACATTTGTTTCTTGTCCAGTCTGGGGGCAGGACATGGTGAAGGTAGATGACTGCACCCCTGAGTCCAGTTCTGTTTGTGGTGAAATCCGTTTGGTCTATAATACTATAAAAAGTAAAGTTTAGACCTGCTCTGTATGAAAAGTCCCTGAGATAATCTCTGTTGTGAATTGGAACTATATAAATAAAACTGACTTGACTTGACTTCAGGTTGGTGATATAAGTCTGTCCCTCCATGTGCCCATCTTATTTTATAATGCAGCATATCTGAACAATAATTCACACTGACATGACACCTGGCATGGTTATCATGTGGAATGTGGCATGATTTATGACCAAGACCTGGTTTAAACCCGAGAGAGAGAGAGAGAAATAGAGCTATGAACATAGTTTGTGTATGTAGGTTTCTAAGAGCCCAATCTCTTCTGGTCAGCATAGTTCTTTTCATGTAATGTTTCTTGACAAAAGTAACAGTCAAATAGGAAATATAGAGATGTAGTCCTATTGTTACAAAATTGAGAATTTGGTTGTTCATGTTTATGTTCCTATGTTGGCCTTGTATCCATTAGGGTTGATCTTCTGGAACAGGCCATTTGACCTTTGAGCTGATTATACATCTCCTTGACACACTAATAGCTGGTCTGGAATTAGAGAAGATGATTTTCTCCGTTTTTTATCAGGTTGATGAATGCTCTGGTCATGATTTTGAGTGTACTTGTTTTAACGTACTCAACGCTGTCTTTGGTGTCCTGCATCAGACCATTACATATCCCCCACTATGAACTCTTTAATAACATGAGACAAATGCCAGGCCCTGTGTCCACTAAAACAAAGTCAAGTTGAATTAATGAACTGAAACCAAAGGGCAACTTTTGTACTGAGATGATCACATTTTGGATTGAGTGTCTCTGGTGTTTTAGGTCTGACTGTCTTCAAGTCACTTCTGAATTTGGATTGGGTCTCATTTTTTAAGGCATGTTGAGTTTGGGTAGGTTTTCCATAGAACCTGAATTGGGTCCAACACCACCCACTGAGCTCAGAATCAGAATCAGAATCAGACTTTATTGCCAAGTAAGTTTGCACATACAAGGAATTTGTCTTGGTATGTTGGTGCTAAAGGACAATTATAATAAAAAGAAAAGAGCAAAAAGCAAAAAGGAAAAACTATATTTACAAGGAACGTTAGTAAAGGAGCATAAATATACATAATTAAATTAAAATGTGCGTTAATGTAACGCATAGATGGACGTTAATGTAACGTGTAGTGGGGGTGGGGGGATTATACTCTGTGACGGTCTGTGTGTGTGTGTTGGGGGGGGCTATGTCTCTTTGAGGAGCCCAGTTGCAGAGGGGAAGAAACTGTTCTTGTGGTGTGAGGTCTTGGTTTTGATGGACCGCAACCTCCTGCCAGAGGGTAGTGTCTTGAAAAGGACCAGGATGGGAGGGATCGGCCATGATCTCTCCTGCTCACCTCAGGGTCCTGGAGGTGTACAGGTCCTGGAGAGAGGGCAGGTTACAACCAATCACCTTCTCAGCAGACCGGATGACATGCTGCAGTCTGCCTCTGTCCCTGGAAGTAGCAGCAATGTACCAGATGGTGATGGAGGAGCTGAGGATGGAAGTGTAGAAGTGCACCATCATTGTCCTTGGCAGGTTGAACTTCTTCAGTTGCCGCAGGAAGTACATCCTCTGTTGGGCCTTCTTGATCAGGGAGCTGATGTTTAGCTCCCACTTGAGGTCCTGGGTGATGATGGTCCCCAGGAAGCAGAAGGACTCCACAGTTCTGACTGGGGAGTCACACAGGATGATGGGGGAGGGTGAAGCTGTGTTCTTCCTGAAGTCGACAACTATCTCCACTGTCTTCACAGCGTTGAAGCAGCGTTGAAGCTGGTCCACTGGTCCACTTCTTTGATGTCCTCACAACAGGTTTAAAGAGCTTTAATTTCTGACTGTATGCAGGAATCAGGTGGACCGTGACGTGGTCAGAGTGACCCAGTGCAGCGCGAGGGACAGCGTGATAAGCGTTGCTTACTGTGGTGATCCAGAATGTTCTCCTCTCTGGTTGGGCATTTAATTAACTGTCTGTATTTGGGGAGTTTGTGGGTGAGGTTGCCTTTGTTAAAGTCACCAAGGACAATAACTAAGGAGTCCGGGTTTGTCCACTCCACACACAGAATCTGGTCGGCAAGCACACGCTGCGCCTCCTGCACGTTGGCCTGCGGTGGGATGTAAACACCAACCAGTATGAATGAAGCAAACTCGCGGGGGGAGTAGAAGGGTTTACAGTTGATGAAAAAAGACTCCAGATCAGTAGAACAGTGTTGTTGAATCAGTGTCACATCAGTACACCAGCCACTGTTAGTGTAAAAACAAATTCCTCCACCTTTCGTCTTGCCTGAAAGTTCTGCGTCGCGATCCGCTCTGAAGAGTTGAAAGCCTGCTAGCTGCAGTGCAGAGTCTGGTATCACTCCACACAGCCAAGTTTCAGTGAAGCACAAAACAGAAGATGAAGAAAAGTCTCTGTTTTTCCCCACCAGCAGCTGGAGTTCATCCACTTAGTTGCTGAGTGACCGCACGTTGGAGAGAAATATTCCAGGTAACGGTGTGCGATGTCCGCGTTGGCGGAGCGTTTCCCTCTCCTCCTCCTGTAGCGATGAAAGTGGGTATTAAATCCACAGGGGTGGTGGCCCTGATGTCCATGAGCTCTTCTCTAGTGAAAGAGCAACCGGTACTTTCACACAACACTGAGTTAACAAACAAAATAACAAAACACAATGCACACCAACACACCGAGGCAGCCATCCACGGCGCCATCTTGGAACTGATATCATTGATACTCATTGATTGTGTAACTTTTGATGGTGTAAAGCATCGTATTATTTATTATTATTTACAATTCAAGTTTAGGTTTATTTGTATAGCAACATACAAATGAACTTCAAGTGCTTCTATAAATAAAATATTAACCACTAGGTTCTGCACTTTAATTAATCCATCCTAATCCCAAACAGCTGCTATCAGTCATTCATTGTGTGCAATTCCATTTCAAAATGTGCAATATCTGTATATAGTTCATTTTCTGTCTCTGTGTATAAAGTCCTGTGTATATTGCTCTTATGTTAATATAGAATAGAGAATTCCAGTAACCCAGTTTAATCACAGAAAAGAGCATCAGTACATATTTCTTATTATTATTTGAAATGACCATGACTCCAAGTATCCACAGACAGGCACCTAGTTATCACTTAGAATAAGAAACAAAGCACTAAGGAAACAAAAGTTTGCTAATCACTGCTTTGAAGTGGATTGTGCTGAGAAATAGCTGATTTGATGAAACAAAGGCAATGTGATAAA
Organism: Lates japonicus; assembly: GCA_033238685.1. Classification (NCBI taxonomy): domain Eukaryota; kingdom Metazoa; phylum Chordata; class Actinopteri; family Centropomidae; genus Lates; species Lates japonicus. The sequence goes on along the minus strand of BRZM01000024.1, from coordinate 7,985,380 downwards.
GAAAATCTGTGGCTACAGTCTGAATGTGGTAATTTCTTTTATTTATTTTTTTTATTTGTTTATTTATTTATTTATTTGTTTTTTGTTTTTTTATGAACAGGAACAATCTGGATAGAAATTAGATGGATGCCTCCATCATCCACTCTGACTGACAGACAGCCTGCTGGCTCCAGCACTCTCCTCTGGGATGTGATTTTGCTTTTTTGAGTCTTGGGGGATTTGTTTGGACACAGCCCCACTGTCTCCAAGGCTGTGCAGCATCATAATCTGTTTTGCATAAGGTACAGCGGAGAGTGACAGAAAGGATGGGAAAGAGAGGGTGATCTAGGGACAGCTTTGCATTTTTCCTCATGAGAGACACAAAAGGACTGAAGAGCTTTATTGAAATCAGTGAACAAAAAACATTATTATTTTACTCTTTAGGTTAGGGTTCCTCTTTTCTTCTTACACTAATAATCATGATGGCTAAATTATTATTGTGGTAATGATTTTTTGGTGTCTGAATGAGTATCAAGGGTTTGAATTAAACAGTTTAAGTACTTTTACTTTTTAATAGTTTGGATAGTTGGTTTGATTTTGAGTTCAGTATAGATTTGATTAGCAGCTCTGCAATGAGTGTGTATCTCAATTACTGTTAAATAAAATTTTATGCTGACAACCGTGATTCCCAGAGAATGAATCAGAGTGACTTTGATGGTTTCCTTTATGTGGGGTGGGTTGGAACAGGTCAGATCCATCGAGGCCCCACATCACGACCCACAGGACCCAAGGGTCTGCTGCCAATGTCCTGGTGCCAGACATCACAGGACACCCCCAGAGGTTTTGTGTCGATGCCACAATGGGTCAGAGCTGTTTTGGCGGCCCAAGAGGGACCTACACAACATTAGGCAGATCCCACAGATGCTGGATCAGATTGGGATCTGGGAAGTTATGAGGCCAGGTCAACACCTTGAGCTCTTTGTTGTGCTCCTTGAGACATTTCTGAGCAGCTTTTTTCACTTCAGCTGTCAGTGGTTTCAACATTATGAGTGATCGGAATATACAAACTGTTTTGATCGCCTTAATTTCATGGCTTGTGTGTTTTTAAACTTTTTTTTTACTTGGATTTTTGCCCACTCCCTGCTAGTTTTGGACTGACTACCTGTGTATGACCCCCTTGCTTCCCAGTAAAGACACTGGCTTTTTGAACTTTTTAATGTCTCTGATTTGAGTCCAAATCTCTGTTATATCCATGGCTGTTAAAGTACATGCTGGCCATGACTTACTCAGCAGAGAATCATGTTTTCCATTCCACTCTCCGGTCCCAGAACAGTCACTTCACAACCATGAACCATTAATCACTCTGGTTGGCAGTGTTCATTAGCTGCATGTAGGACAAGTCACATTGTAGGACAAGTCACATTCCTAGCCACCATGTCAGAGCAGCTTCATTGCACAGAGACAACAGGTGCTCGCCAGCCTCAACCCTCAAGATCCATCAGCCACACCAGCTATCCCAACCCCTGCTATGCTTGAGACCAGCCATCTTCTCACTATGTAGCACAAGCACCACAAGGTCTTCTGATCCCTCCCCAAATTTCTCCTACCTCTCCAAGGTACCCCCTGTTTATTTGGACCTGAAAGAATGATTAACAAGGTCTATGCTACATCCCTGCCTCCTCAAAGACCATATGACTGTGCCATTGACCTCCTCCCTGCCAAGGGCTATCTAGCCCTAGATTCCACCCCCAGTCTAATGGTCAGACTGAACACTACAGTTAGGAACTGGAGACAAGTCATCTGTCCCTGTGGAGTGTCCAACTGAAAGGGAGTGTTGTAACATCCTGTTAGTTTCACATGTTGTTTCCTGTTTTATTTTGTCCTGTCATTTCATTTACTGCTCAACATGTCTCTTTCTCTTTGATCCTGACTTTGAATTCCTGGCAGGGGAAGGTAGGTCAATTGACCTACCTTCCCCTGCCCTTTTTCCAGTCATTTCACCCCTTATATATACTCCTGTTTTCTCTGTTCTCTGTCAAATTGTGTTTGTTCTACCTTGTGTGTTCAACATTTTCCACCATTCCCCTCATGTTTGATTCCATGGTTTGTGAAAGTTTGTGTAATGTCCAATTGAGCAAACAAGTATATAGAGCTGGTCACTCTCTAGAGAATTCACAGGTAGCGAGCAGTCATGTTGATGATGTTTCTATCTTGCCTCCTGTAGGGCAGTTGAACGACACTGGTCTCTTGCACACTCTACTCAGATGCCACCCCTAACCTAAACCAAGTATTTTCAGTAGAAATAGCAACAGGAGAACATAGCATAATGCAGATTCCATGTAAAAAGTGGTATCAATAATACAAAAGAGGTAATAATAGCGATGACAATTAAAGTCGTAAATGCAATAGTAGCAGTAATACTAGAAGCGGTACTAATAATTTCTAAATACAGTGGTTTTTGAACACTCAACATTTTACACAATCTCAAATATTATCATGAAATATTTGGGGAAAAATCTTTTTTGTGTTTCAAAGGGTATGGCTGCATTAGACAGACACAAATAAATATAAATGATATTTTTTTGTTTGTTGTTTACAAGAAAAACAAAACTAAATTCTTGACAGTTTCAATATGTCAGTTCTCAACATTGTCGGTATGAAAATCAACAAATAACAGAGAATGTGTTTAAAACTGAACAAAAAATAAATAAACCATCACATCATCAAATTAATATTTAGTAGTCCTACCATTAGCACGCAGTAGAGCTCTAATTCTGGCTGGCATGTTCCCCATGAGCCTTTCATACTGTTGAGGGATAATCTTGTCCTATTCTTCTTGAATTACTGCTTTTAATTCTTCTAAATTCTTTGGTTTACGCTTTGAAACAGACCTTTTGATAATCCACCACAGATTTTCAATGGGGTTCATGTCCAGGAATTGAGCTTTCCACTCTAAGACCTGAATACAGTGCTCCTGCAGCCAAGTTCTACTGGCCCTGGATCTGTGGCAAGGGGCATTCTCTTGTTGAAACATCCAATTTTGACCTCGACGAAGTTTGCCACGTACAGTGCAGGTGGAACACTGGACACCAGTTTGGTTTGACCACTGCTGCTGAAGCTCCTGTGATGTCATTCAAAAGTTCAAGAGTGTATCCAACTGCTGAAGGACTGCATCTGCACTTCCTGGCTATCTAAATTGTGTCTTTTAATAAAAAGCATGACCTTCATTAGTGGATCACTGGTACCAAAATGACCCAATTCTCTAAATTTCTTATGTATTTTTATGGAACCAATCAATTTTAAGTTTTTAATGGCTTTTTTAGGATTTGTTTCGTATTTTGGCTGTGACTGTACTAAAAGAAATTACACTTGAAGACTTAATGGCACCAAGCCACAGTGCCATCATGCTTAAAGACTGCCACCATCATCCCAGTGCCAAAAAAACCTCAGCTCACCTCTCCCAATGACTACCGGCCCATCGCACTGACCCCCATCATGATGAAGTGCTTTGAAAGGCTGGTAAAGGAGCACATCATCTCCAGACTCCCTCCCACGCTTGACTCCTTCCAGTTTGCCTACCGGCCAAACCGCTGCACTGAGGACGCCATCTCCTCCGCTCTACACTCGAGCCTCGCACACCTGGAGGAGAAGAACACTCATATGAGGCTGCTGTTCCTGGACTTCAACACTATCATCCCACAACACCTGGTAGACAAACTGGAACCCCTGGGCTTCAGCACCCCCCTGCGGAACTGGCTGCTTGATTTCCTCACTGACAGACCACAGGTCAGTGTGGGTCGGACAGAACACCTCCAGCGTCATCACCCTCAGCACAGGCTCCCCTCAGGGCTGTGTCCTGAGCCCTCTGCTGTTCACGATGATGACACATGACTGCGTCCCCAGGCACGCCACTAACCACATTGTGAAATTTGCAGATTACACAACAGTGGTGGGCCTCATCAGGGATGACAACGACCTGGCCTACAGAGAGGAGGTGGAGCAGCTGGTGGGCTGGTGCGGAGACAACAACCTGATCCTGAACGTGGACAAGACCAAAGAAATCATCGTAGACTTCAGGAAGAACCAGCCCAGCCATGCTCCATTATTCATCAACAACAAAACCGTGGCGGTGGTCAGCAGCACAAAGTTCCTGGGGGTGCACATCACAGACGACCTCACCTGGTTCGTAAACACTGCATCACTGGTGAAGAGGGCACAGCAGCGGATGTACTTCCTGTGGAGGATGAGAAGAGCCCACCTGCCCCCACCCATCCTCACCACATTCTACAGAAGCACCATAGAGAGCATCCTGACCAGTTGTATCTCTGTGTGGTGTGGAGGCTGTAGTGCCTCTGACTGGAAGGATGTGAGGAGAGTGGTGAGGACAGCAGAGAGAATCATCGGGATTTCTCTCCCCTCCATCCAGGACGTTGCACAGAACCGCTGTGTGTCTCGGGCCAGGAAGATCTGCAGTGACTCCTCTCACCCCCATCATGGACTGTTTACCCTGCTGGCCTCTGGAAAGAGGTTCTGCAGCATTCGGTGTAGGGCCACCAGGTTCTACAACAGCTTTGTCCCCCAAGCCATCAGACTTTTAAACACTTAAAAATTTACTTCTGTCTGTATATACTCAGTGCTGCTGGACTCACACTGGACTGCTGACGCATATTTAAATATTTAATATTTAATCTATACTGCTGCTGTTCCAATCGCCATACACCCTAAAATCCTGCTGTACATATTTAATATTTATGTATATATATTCCCATCTCATTTTTGCACATACATTTACACTGCACTGAAACTGAAAAACTGAGGCCTATGCAACTGAAATTTCGTTCTGTATACACTTGCTGCATACTGAATGACAATAAAAATCTGTCTAAGTCTAATAGTGATTCTTAATGCAATATTTCACAAATGCATGGGGTGTCCGGAAACTTTTTTCCACCATTGTATAACAGCAGGTGTTGAATGCAGTTCTTGGAGCAGCAGGAAGCTTGTCATCACGGATCGGACTCTACAGCGCCGGAGGCAGAAATACCTGCAGAAAGCGACAGAAGAGGAGCGAGAGAGACAAAAGAACACAAAACTACGGGAAAGGGAAGATATCAAGTTAGTAACATGTAATTATGGGATATGAATCCATACTGAGAGAGAGAGAGAGAGAGACAGAGAGAGAAAAGCTCAGTGCATCATGGAAACCCCTCTGGCAGTCTAGGCCTATAGCAGCATACCTAAGGGATGGGTCAAGAAAGCCTGAGCCAACCCTAACTATAAATTTTATCAATAAGGAAAGTTTTAAGCCTTCTCTTAAAAGTGCAGAAGGTGTCTGCCTCCCGGACCAAAACTGGGAGAAGGTTACAAGGTAGAGGAGCCTGATAGCTGAAGGCTCTGCCTCCCATTCTAGTCCTGGAAACTCTAGGAACCACCAACAAACTAGCATTCTGGGAACACAATGTTGTAGTGGGATTGTAGGGAACTATAAGCTCATTAAGATAGGATGGTGCCTGACCATTAAGGGCTTTGTAGATGAGGAGGAGGGTTTTAAATTCTATTCTGGATTTGACCTAGAAGTAACAAATACATGTACTAGTTTTTCAGCATCCTTTTGAGACAGAAAATGTTTGATTTTGGCAATATTACTGGGTGAAAGAAGGCAGGCCTAGACGTTTGTTTTATGTGGGAGCTAAAGGACATCTTCTGATCAAACGTAACTCCAAGATTCTTTACATTGGAGCTGAAGACCAGGGCAATGCCATCTAGCATACTTACATAATTAGAAAATGTATTTCTGAGGTGTTTGGGGCCAAGTACAATAACTTCAGTTTTGTCTGAGTTCAATAGTAGAAATTTGCTGGTCATCCAAGTCTTAATGTTCCCAAGGCATGCCTGAAGTTTAGCTAACTGATTGGTTTCATTAGGCTTGATTGAAAAATATAGTTGTGTATCATCTGCATAACAATGGAAGTTTATGGAGTGATTCCTGATGGTGTTGCCCAAGGGAAGCATATACAGAGTGAACAGGACTGGTCCAAGCACTGACCCTTGTGGAACTCCATGTCTGTGTACAGGAGTTGTTGATGACATGTACAAACTGAAGCCTATCAGACAGACAGTACTTAAACCAGTTCAGTGCGGTTCCTTTAATGCCAATAAAATGCTCCAGTCTCTGTAAAAGGATGAAATGGTCAATCGTATCAAAAGCAGCACTATGATCTAACACGACAAGTACAGAGACAAGCCATTAATCTGTGCATTCAATTAATGCATTTCTAATCACTTCTACAATAAATATTGTATGTCATCAATCAAATGGTATCCTAGCTACAGTAACAGATTGCAAAAGACATTTTGTAATAAAACAATGGCTTCATAGATGAAGAGAAGCATTTTTTTCTTGTAAGCACTGCCTGAAGCCGCTGAATATGGCTCAGCACTGAGCTCTGTATAAATATGTATTGTATACACACGCTTATGCATTTAAAAAGATGAAGGTTGACTTCTCTGTTCCTTTGTGCTTGACTTCAGTTGAGAATCTAGAAAGGGTATTTTATGCTGATATGATGAAAACATCATCCTTCTCCCTTTCATACAGACCTTTCAACATTACAGTCTGACTGTAGGCAGAGCAGTAGGTCGGCTCTGAACTCTGCCACAGGAGGTTGTGATTCTGTCAATTTAATTACACAAGACAATGGTGAATCCAGCAGCCATCCTCACACTGCCTGCTGCTGCTTCTGTCAGCAGGAGCAGAGCACTGCGTCTGCCTGGTCCGCAGCCCCAGCATTTACTCAATTTTGTGTGGAAGCGCTGGTCTCTCTCTGTATATGTGTGTGTGTGTGTGTGTGTGTGTGTGTGTGTGTGTGTGAGTGGGTGAGAGAGAGCCAAAGAGAGAGAGTATGAGAAAGGCATATTTTGCAGGCTAATGAAGGAGGCTGACAGGCTTTTTAGCTTCTGGACTCCAGAGAAGCAGGAGGCTGAGCACTATGACACTAATTGCAGGTATATAGTTACTGAGTGGACCAATCAGAGTTCATTATCTTTGCTAGTATGTGTGACTGGCTGTGTGTTGTGTTGGTGGAGGGTGGTCAGGGGTTGAAAGGGATGATTTCAATAAGTAATTAGTTCGCAACAACTATTTACATTTAGTTCCTTTTTCTAAATCAAAGCAAATAATTGCACATACTTGATACTTGATGATACTGATCCACAATTTAAATAATAGGAATTACGAGATAATTTCAGTCTGTGATACAGTATTATGTGTTCATCATTTTGAACAATTAACTAAAGATGGGGATTCAACTGGCAAGAAACATTTTGCAGGAAATTCAGATTATTAATGAAGTGATTATCATCAGTTAGTCATAAAATTAGTCATTATCATCAATTACATTTAAAATCTAAGACAAGAATATGAAAATAACTTGAAATATGTGATACTGAATTTTGATTTTAATGTCATAGGCCTTGACTACTATAACACACGGAGTAGAAATAGAAACCAACTGTTTTTTCATTTTTTTAAAACAGATTAAAAAAACAACCAAAAAAAGTCATGGCCTTTAGATCTCAAGTCCCACTTTTTCCAACTGAGATTTGCAGCATGTGTGCTTGTGTGGGAGTCAATCACCTGTGAACTGAAACAAAGTAAACGTCCCCAAACCTCACTAATGTTACCATGTTACCATTTAGGTTTCTGCTGACAGCTTACAGACCATGTGTGTTTGGATACTGTTTAGAATCCAGAGCTGTGGTTTCAGCTCTATCCCTCTCTTACTCTGTCCAAACATACTATCACACCAAATATAAGGAAGCCATAAAGTCACTCTTCAGAAATGAAACCTGCAGTAACAGATGTTTTTTCGTACATTTGGGGACAGCAGAAAAAGCTATAAATTGAATGTGCTAGCAGCTGCCTATTTCCACATCCAGCAGTCACAGAGCAACATGATCATTCATATGGAGTGGCGTTATGTCTATCTGATGAATCGAAGTCCAGTATTCATTCTTTCTTAGTTCTGTCTTTCGTCTCTACTAGGGATCGGCATTTTGATAGTTTTTTGAAGTCGATTAATCAAGCCAATTTAAGTCGATTAGTCGAATAGTTGCAGTTAAATCCAGCGCATGCTAACATGCTCCAGAACAGAGAAGGAGAGATGACAGAGAAGGTCAGAGGAACAAAAGTAAATAAAAAGGAAGGGCTATGATAAGGCCAGGGGGAAGACCTGTGTCGACATTGGAGAGATGTCCTCCCAGATCTGGCTCAGGGCATTGGTTAGCTCCAGGACAATCTGTGGTGGTATCAGATGCACAGATACATAATACCTGCTGGAGGTATTTTTTTAGGGTTCTGGTAGTGTTCCTCCTGCTCCTCCTTGCATAAAAGAGCAGATACTGGTCCTGCTGCTGGGTTGATGCCCTTCTATGGCCTTATCCAGCTCTCCTCGTGTAATGGCCAGTGTCCTGGTATCTCCATGACTGTGCTGGGAGACACAGCAAACCATCTTAAAACTGCTCATATGGATGTGCCATCCTTAAGGATTGTACCTGTTTGGTGTTACTTGGTGTGATACTGTGATGATTAAGTATTCCCTTAATTTTGTTTGAGTAGTGTAAAACAATCAATATAGTCCAATATATATCAGTATATAGAAATGCTAACAGGATATTAGGCTACAGGATATTAGGCTCAAGTAAGCTACAGTGAGCAGCCCTCTCTTTCTACAAGTATAATTGTTATCACATATTTTATTACTTTTTGTTTTCAAGAAATGGGGGGACAGGGATGGAAATGCATAGGCCTGTCACCAACTGCTCTAAATCACCTAACTAACAAAGTACATAACACTTGCTTTTTAACTTATTTAACTACCAACCTATTTAACTCATCAACTTAACTTTAGAGACAGCACACTCCCCGCAAGATATATTACTAATATATCACTACAAATGTGAGGGGTAGTGTCCTTTGGTAACAATATAGAGTCCATTTACAAAGTCTCTGAAAGAAGGAATACAATCTCTGAGACAGGCCTTAGAAACACCTTCGCTGTCCCACCCTTCACAATCTGCACCTCTACCTTGCAGACCTTCTTGTCACTGCTTGGCAAGGTATTGACGACCAGTCCCACTGGCCATTCATTCCTTTGGACCTGGCTGTCTTTCAATAAGACAACATCTCCTTCCTTGATATTCCGCTTGTCTTTGGTCCACTTCCTGCGGCTCTGTAGAGAAGACAGATACTCTCCATCTTTTCCAAAAAGTGTGTGCAAGACACTGGACTTGCTTCCACTGTTTCCCATACAACTGAGCCATGCCAAAGTTTCCAGTGGGAGCTACAATAGTGCTCATCTTCTGAGTAAGGAGCATCGCAGGGGTGAGTATTGCTCGCATATCTGGGTCAGTGGATACGGACACAAGGGGTTTTGCATTCATAATCGCCATCACCTCTGCCATGAACGTGCTCAGGACTTCATGGGTGATACGTGTGGATTCTTTCTGAAGCAGCATTGCATCCAGAATGTGCCTGCCAACTCCGATGAGCCTTTCCCAGGAACCACCTATGTACGAGGCATAAGGAGGATTAAACACCCAGGAGCATCCTTTCTCCTGGAGGTAGTTCCTGATTGTTGTGACATCTGTGTTTATGCCCAGCTGCTTATAGGCTCCCACAAAGTTAGTCCCTCTGTCAGACCTCAGAAGTTTTGCTGGATCATGAATAGAGAAGAACCTCCTCAAAGCATTGATGAAACTGTCTGTTGACATGTTTTCAATCAATTCAATATGCACTGCTCTAGTTGACATGCATGTAAAAAGCACAGCCCAGCGTTTGCTGTCTGCACTCCCTCCTCTCGTGTGACGTGTCATGACAGACCATGGTCCAAAGACAGTGGCCAACAGTGGTGAAAGGGGGTTCAGGGGTGAGTCCATCAACAGGTAGGTCTGCCATTTTCTGATCCTCCAGCGTCCCTCACAGTTTGCAGCAAGTAACACACTTGTGGATAATAGAAGACACTAAACGCTTACCCCCAAGGAAGGCTGGACCTGAGAACCAGTTGCTGTGTTGGAGTTGGGCTGGCAGCATAGGCCTGGTTGCATGGTCAGTAGGGTTCAGGGCTGTCGACACATAGTACCACTGGTTAGGGTGTGTGGAGCTTCTAATCCAAATAACCTGGTTGGAAACATATATATAAAACCTTCTTGTGGAGTTGTGAATATAATCAAGCATGATCTTGCTGTCGGTGAACTTTACAGCGTCCATCTTAATGTTTTATCTTATCTCTGATCAGCTCATATAGTTCGACAGCCAACACTGCTGCACAGAGCTCTAGACGAGGAATGGTGTGGGGAGGCCGAGGGGCTATTTTTGTTTTCCCCATGATGAATCCAACATGATAATGTCCCTGCTCTATATGCAGCTCTCAAGTAGGCCACTGCTCCTATAGCAGCTGTGGAAGCATCTGAAAAGATGCACAATTCTTTTCTCTGTGTTGAAGACAGTGAAACAGGAATGTAGCACCTCTATATATGCAGGTCTTCAAGAGCCTTTAAAGAGTCTTTCCATAATTCCCATTCAGCTTTCTTTTTGGGGAGAAGAGCAGCATCCCATTCACTTTGTTCAGATGATAGCTCTCAAACTAACACTTTCCCTTGCATTGTTATGCACAAAGCCCAAAGGGTCATACAAACTGTTGACCGTCGACAACACACCTCTCCGTGTGAATGGTTTCTCTTCGCAGGACACCAGGTAAGTAAAGCTGTCTGTTTCTAAATTCCAGAAGAGTCCCAGGCTCCTCTGAAGAGATCTAGATCTTTTAGATCCTTGGCACGGTCCTCCATTGGGAAGGCATCCATCATTTGGCCACTTTGTGTAGTTGCAGGTTGGACTCTGTTGCCTCTTCAGGTGTGGCGACTGAGATGAGACCATCATCAACATAAAACTGTCTCTCCACAAAATGTCTTGTATCCATGTTCTTGTTTTCCTTTTTGAGCTGCTCGTCTCATGCAGCAGATCGCCACAGCAGGTGAAGGGCTGTTACATGGACTTTCATCCTGTATTCAACTACATCCTTCCTGATGTAGCGACATTGGGCATCAGCCTGACATCAGCCTGGCACCTATGATAAGACTATCACTCAATTCATAGAAAAAGACATGAATGTGTTCCCAGAACTGCAGAGGTAAAAGTATGGTCACTGAGAATTATGACCTGAACCATCCCGTCTTCTGCCTCCCCAACATTCTGTGATAAGAAGCAGATACAGAACCCAACTCCCAAGCCAGGGTCAGAGGTCAAATGGCCCATTCAGAAGAGACAATTCTAATGTACCCCAGTTAATCAGGAACTTATGAATAAATGCTCTTCTTTGTCTCTGCATTAAATATTCAACTGTGACTTTATCAAGAAAGTAAAAAAAGAACTATGCAGATTGGACTCCCTGAGATCCACAGACCTAACCAGGTCCTGTCTCCTCCATTATTTATCTTTCTCTGCACCAGAGATCTGCTCGTAAATTACGTCACATTCCAGGATAACCTAGCACACAATCCTCTAATTTTTGAAACTATATGAAATAATTGTCTGACCATTTTAGAGAGAACACCATTTTATTGATCAAATGCTTTTAAATAATAAAGTGAAAATCAGAATTTTCTACGATGTTGTTCTAATAATGTGAGGAATTAATTCAAACTGCCAAATCTGCCATGGAACCATATTGCCATCTATTGACAAGCTTAACTAAAGAGGTTAGACGTAATGTTTTCAGATATTGGAATCAAATGATTATTCTTCATGTCTTGTAATGCCACTCATTTATTACTAATGATGAACACAATTTATTCTTTTGCAGTTAATCAGTTGCCTTAAGATTTGCAAGTAATGTGTTTTGATTCATGTTTGTATTAATGCATTGTCCTTTAGGTATTAGCGCCACCAAGTTATATCTCGACTTGTACAATGTCTTAATTGATCATAGTGGAAGGCGAATATGCAATAGGCGTGCAAGTATTCCAAATTAATAATTTAGAGTTTATTAAGAAATCATATTTCGTTCTGAGACAAAGAAAGTGAGGACAACGAACCATGATTAGCTGAGACCACCTCACTCTGCCTGTAAACCTGATACTATCCTCAAGAGAATAAAATCTCTGGCGTGCAAAAGACAAGCCTTTGATTGAAATCAGCTCCAAGCTACACAGCCACTCGCTGTGCACTTTAATTTTCTATGTTCCTTTGTTCTCTTTTCACCACGTGCTCCACAAGTAACTTTTTCTTTTATCTTTATGCGCAAGTGACTTTCTCTATTTCTTTAAGCCAAGCAAAGTCAAGTTAAGCCAAAGGAACAAAAATATCTGAATACTTAGAACTTATTTTTGAAGATTTTTGAAAGTTGTCTGGCCGACACCAGCCTCCTCTAAAGTTATCTAGAAAACGTTAAGTAGGCTACGTAAGAGCTTATTTTTCCTCAACCTGCAAGAGAGGCCTGCAGATTACACAACTGCCTGCCCAGAAACCTGCAGAAACTAAGTTTGCCAAGACAGATGGTCTGCGAGCAAACTCAACTAAAGCTGAACCGCTGAGACACCGGCAGAATCCGTCACCGTGTTAACCAGAGACACAGCCTCGAGGAGGAAAGCTTTATCATCTATGGATAGTGCTGGTTTGTCATCATCCATAGACCTGTCAAACACTGAACACCCCAGATTGTCTGTACTCACAGTGAGCCTTGTATTCTCCTCACATGCAGGGGGGATGCTACAGTGATGCTGTGTCATGCCACCAGAGCTTTCCTTTACATGGATACTGTTTGGACATAGTCTGAGAAGGGATGTGCGACCGTTGTGCAGTACATTTACTCTATAAACGTTGACCCCTAATGGTTTGTGAACTGTTCCCAAGCACACTTCTCCCACAGTGACCCAGCCTAGGTCTAGCCACTGTATGTACGGCACGTTGTGGGGCCCATTGATTTGTTCACGTACCTTGTGTACCCTAAGAATGTCTCTTCCTAGGAGTAGAAGGATTGGAGCATCTCGGTGTACAGGTTGAATCTTGTAAGCAACCTACTGTAGGTGTGGGTGATGGTGAGCAATCTCTGTGGGAATTTCAGTCCTATTGTCTGGCACTATTAGGGGAGGTAGAGGAAGTTGTACTTTCCCATCCATGGACTCAATGATGAAGTTAGCAGCTCTCCTAGCAGACGTCTCAAATTTCCCAGATCAGGTTTTCAGGGTGTATGGAGTGGAGTTGGCTTCAACTACAAAGAGGTTGAAGAACTCTGTCTTGGCAAGTGACTTATTACTTTGCTCATCTAGTACTGCGTACACCTTAATTCAATTCAATTCAATTTATTTATATAGCGCCATATCACAACAAAAGTCAACTCATGGCACTTTTCATATAGAGCAGGTCTAGACCATACTCTTTTAATAGGTATTTACGAGAGAGAGACCCAACAAATCCTGCATGACAACACCTGGGCGACGGTGGCTTTCCTTTAAGGGCAGAAACCTCCCGAGCAGAACCCGGGACTCAGGGGTGGGCCATCTGCCTCGACCGGTTGGGTTAAGAAAGGAGAGAGGGAGGGGAGAGAATGGCGAAAAGAAAGAACATAGCATAACACAGGTTCCATATGGATTATAGATGAAACCAGCCTGAGATAATACAGCAGTAGTAATGATAGTGGTGATAATTAAAGTGATAACTGCTAACATATGACACAACTAACATAGTATAGTAATTTGTAATTCTAGCAGCAGGTGTTGAGTGGGTTGGCCAGGGCAGCAGAGCAATAAATACAGATCGGAGCTCTACAGCTCCAGAGGCAAGCCTGCAGAAAGACTGGAGAGGAGGAAACACAGCCACTACGGAAAGGGAAGATATTGAGTTGTGTGCCTTGTTTATGGGATATGAATCCATACTGATGGAGAGAGAGGAGGGAGAGAAAAGAGGAGCTCGAACTGCATCGTAGTCTCCCGAGCAGTCTAGGCCTATAACCCCAGCATAACTAAGGATGGTTCCAAGCTATAACCTAACTATAAAAGCTTTATCAAGGAAAAGTTTTAAGCACTCTTAAAATTTTGAGGGTGTCTGCCTCGGTTAAACTGGGGAGAAAGTTCCACAGTAGAGAGGCCGATAACTATGAGCTCTGCCTTGTCACTAAAACTCTGGGAGCCACCAGTAAGCCAGCATTCACAGGGAGCACAGAGTCTGGGTAGGGATTGTGAGAACTATCAGATCTTGGGCCAAAGATGGAGCCTGACCATTAAGGGCTTTGTATGCATTGAGAGGAGGATTTTGAATTCTACTCCTGGACTGACTGGACAATGTAGAGGCTAACATAGAATATGGATGCTCTTTCCCTGGTTCCTGTCCGGTAATCATGCTGCAGCATTTGAATCAACTGAAGCTTTAGAGAACTTGTTGGGACAACCTGATAATAATGGTGCAACTGGTCAACCTGGAAGTAACAAATACATGGACTGGATTTTCTTTTTGGGACAGAAAATAATTTTGGAATCTTCGGTAGATGAAAAAGTGATCCTAAGTTTAACACGTATTGACGAGGTTAAAGGACATATCCTGGAAGTCAAGAATGACCCCAGATTCTTTACAATTGGAGCTGGGAGCCGGAGACAACCGTCAGTGGAACTCACATCATTGAGGTTTGTTTCTGATGTGTTCCGGAGACCAATGTAATGATTTCGGTTTATCTGAGTTTAGTAAACAGAAGTTTGCTTTGTCAGCCAATTTTATGTCCCTAAGACAACGGGTTTTCTTCAGGCCTGATTGGTTCATCAGGTTCCATTGACAGATAGCTGTATCATCTGCATAACAATGAAATTTATCGGGTGTTTTCTGATAATATTGCCAAAGGGAAACATATACAAGTTAGAAGGATTAGTTAACCACCCCAAACCCTTGTGAACTCATAATCTAACTTTTATTGTGTATGGAGGTAGTTGATGCTGTCTTGGCTAAAGCCTATCTGATAGATAGGACTTAAGCCAGTTTAATTAAGTTTCCCTTTAATGCTCCAATAAAATGCTCCGGTCTCTCTGTAAAGGATGTGACCTTGGTTTCCTTTTCCTTTCCCTGGGATATGCCTTCACCAAGCAAGTACGGGCATGACATAAATTGTTTGCATTTCACCGCCAGACCTCCGTTACATTTGGGGTTAACTGAAGACATGGTGGGCTCACTTTCCCCTGCTGTCATCCTTGTCCTTTACTGCACTCTGGTGGTGCCAAGGAGGAGAGCCTGGATGCAGCGGCACACGTATGTTTGTCCTGTCCACACTCCAAACACTTGACTGTCATTTGCAGGTCTTTTGCTATGTGTTGAAGATCTAACACACAACAGAATGGGTGTCTCCGAGATATGCTGCACACTTCTAGCACCTTCTAAAAGCTTACATTTTTTTCAATGGGTGGGGAGCTTCTAGCATTGTGTGAGGACACCTGACAGTCTGGTTCATCCAATTTCTTTAGGGCGGGTTGCTTGCTTTTCTGCTGCCTCTGCAAGGGATATCTGTTTTATGTACAAGTTACAGAGGTTTTATTGTTGTACTTCAGGAGCTTTTTCGATCCTGGAAAGAGGAGATGCGACTGTTGGAGGTGGATATAGTGAATTTTTGCTCTTTGCCTGCTGTCTGACAAGCCAGAGGAGAGCGGAGGAGGGAGGAGAAAAAGCTACTCTGTAATCCTCCCTTGTGCTGCTTTACTCAAGGACAGCCATCACTTAACTCTCTCAGCTTAACATTATCTCTGTTTATCAGCTTTGGAAAAATTCTCAATCTTTTGAGCTTGATTGCGTCTTTGTTGACCCTAGTCCCCATAACTCTTTCAGGAGCAGATGTTTTTACAAGGACAGGGGCGATTGCACTACTGGGTGTCTTTGCTTGATTCTGATTTCAGCTCCAAGCCACTTTCCCCTAACCAATAATTTTCAGGCTGACCAGCCAAACTATGAAGACTGAACTAACCATTTCTCCACTCTGTCTTACCAAAGTCTTGTGCACCTTTGGGTTCAGGTAAATATTCTTTTTTGAGGATCAGCTATTTTAACTTTGGGGCACTATGAAGAGATGGTGTTACTTAGACATGCATTCATTGTTGACTTTTTTTCGTAATGTTTGACAAATGACGTGTGTTGCTTTGGACATCACGATAAGTTGCTGTTTAACATCAGGTATTTCCCATTTATAGAATTTTTCCATAGCGACTCTATTGCTCTGTGTTTCAACTGGCAATTCTGGAAAAGAACAACTCGAACTACTGAATAAATTCATGATGGTATTAGACAGTTAATACTCTAGGAGATTTGGAGGACTTGCCTGACATGCTGGACATGGGACTTTTGTCAGTGAGCAGATGAGCCTGTGACCGCTGAACATCTCACTTTGGTTGTGGTAACAGAGGGTGCCTTGAAGCCTCAAACTCAGATGGTTCAGGGGATGACTGGGACTCAGGAGGATGTGGGCCTCTTGAAGGGGGCTGAGGGCTCTGCCAGCACTCAAATGAGAAACAGGTAGAGAGTGTCCTCTCCAGCCCGTGTCTCTCCAGACGGCCCCATGAGTCTGTGGACTGTGTCTGAGTGAGCCAGGGAGACCCAAAATGAATGAATGTAGAGAGGTTGAACGAGACTCTGGGTGCTCTGTGACATCCATGGTGTTCGTAAGGGGAATATCTTTTTTGTGAACATCACGTCTGGGTGCCTCAACTGGTGGACACTAGCCATTGTCATGCTTGCACTATTGTTGCGCACCTGTTCAACAGGCAGTAACAACAGCATCCTGGTTGTATGGACGGTTGGTTGTGGCTGTTGGCAGGCCGATTGATGTTCTCCACTGGTCTCTAATTGCCTGCTTGTGTGATGCGCTTTTGCTGTTGGCGATATTTCTGGTGAAGAGTGACTGCTGTTGTCCCAGCCTGGAGGAAGCGACAACTGCTGCTCTGCAACCTCCTTGAGCGCCGCTTTCCATACTCACACACCATTCACCATGTAGCTCTGTCTACATAGCCTGATTCCTGTTTCAGTTTTTAGCAGCCAGCCTTTCACTTCTAGAATAAAGACAATTAAAGAACGCTGGTTCTACGAAACACTCATTTATTGGGTTTGAAGACTGCTGCTTTCATGGACTGAAAAGTTCATAAAGGTTAAGGGCACATTATTACATTCCAGTTTAATTTTTGGTATACTTATATATAACCTTTAGCTTCGTTAAGAACAGGATAATACTTTCTTTTAAATTTGTTTCTTTCTTTGTTGCTATAAGCAAGCTCAATTTAAAATTCAGTTTATACTAACTCATTTAATTTAATTCATTTTCGAGGATTAAGTATCATTAATGTCATGCCTATATAATTTTTTTAAGAAAGTGGGATATAAGAGTACTCTGATTATCTCTCAAGTATGAAAGGACAGATAATCTCCAGTTGGGTGTTTCATGAACAGCTGGATAAAATTGTGCCAACTTATGGGTAGTATAGTTGTTACAGTTCTAATGGTCTCATTTTCATTAAAGTTGCTGATCATTTGCCTTCACTGTTGATGTGAAGAATGGAACAAGCTGTAAGCTTCACAGCACTATCGGGAAAACGATTTGATTTGAATGATTTTGCAAATGTTATTCTTCTTTACAGTAAAAATGAAAAAGACTGTTGTTTACTGGTAGCTAATCAATGACGTAACATGACAGAAGCATTGTTATACATTAAGATATTTGGGATGTAATTGAGGTTACAGACCAACCTCCCTTATTGCCAAAGCAAAGTGTGCTGAATGTCCATGTTCACTCTGAAGTACTTCTGTTGGTGTGAGTGAGCTTCTTTAACAAACTTGAAACTTTGGGTCTATGATATTAATAATATAATGTATAGTTGATGACTGAATTACAGAGAGAAGTCTATATGATCAAAGCTGGACTAGCCGTCATGTGGTGAATGCCTTGGGAAAGAGAGTAAGTTTAATATTCAAAAGATAAGAAAAAGGAACCTGCCACTGATTAGGATGGCAGCTCATCATGCACCTGTTTCTCTTTTTTGGACCCAGAGTGATTAATGGCAGGAGGCGGAGGTCTATGTGACTCTGTCCTGACTTTCAAGAGGCGGATGATCTGAGACTCCCTCTGTTGGGCACTGCACATGAAGCCACAGACCTGCCAGTGACTCCATCTTGAGAACCCTGTCAGGATTTGGATAACCCCAACCAAAATATAATAAATCAGCGCAGGAGTCAATAGCTCAAACACCCTGGACGGCCTGGGGCCAGGGACCCACAGGAATTATCTACCGGGATGTGGGTTGATGATGATGATGATATTATTGTGTTGTTGTTTATATGAATTGGATGCGCTAGACTTACCTCTTGGGGTGAAGATGGTCCCTTGATGAAAGTCCCTTCCTTGGATGATCTGGTGGTAGCTTCTAAGAAATTAACTCCTCAACACCAGGGTTGCATGTGATCAGTCTGGGCCGTTTGATGGGTTGTCACACAGATAACACTCGACTGACCAAGCCTGGGTGAGGTCTGCTGAACTAAGAAAGACTCAGTGCCACAGGTGTGTGGCCGTCTCCAGCACTCTAAGCACAGGTCCCGTGGCCAGTTGAATGACCATCACCCTCCCTCAGTGCTTCTTGCCTTGTTTTCTATGGCCTGCCATCATCAACTGTAAAACATTCTAAGGTCTATCATTATTGCTATGGTTGTATAACAGGGGTGACTTTAAGGTCAGGCCTGTTGAATTGAGGTAACTTCAGGTTGATCCTAGAGAGAAGGTGAAGGCCAGGATCTGATGGGACACAAACCATTTATAACTCTTTATATAGGAAAGACTGTGACAGACGAAACAATGGCCACCAATCAAAGGTTGGTGGAGTTCCGTTCTCCGGTCACAGCCACGTTTTGTGCCGGTATCATGGGCAAGATACTGAGAACAAGCACATTGTGTAGAACTTGTGCTGTATGAATGTGTTGATATTGAATGGATGAATAATGATCTGTGGTGTTGACTTTTGAGGTGGTCTGAAGACTGGCTATATAAACAGTCACATTTACCATATATATTATGCATAATAATAATTATAGAATATCATACATATTATAAACATGTTTGCTTTGGTGTGTATTCTTAATCACTATAACTACATATATTTAATAGATGTTGTACACAATATGAAGAGACTTTAAGGACACTACAGTTTTTCTTTCTGCAGACACTAAGTCTTGTCCTGTTACTAACATCAACAAAGTAGAAATGTTGAAATGCTGACACTTGTCATCTATATAAAGATGAACAATCTTTTCATTACAGTCTACTCATTCCCATCACTAATGCTTGTCTATATGATTGAGAAATACTGTGATTAAATGTAGTAAGTATCTGTAATAGTTAAATGCTTAAGTCAATGTTACATCTGGTGGGCTCAGTGACAAGGGTTTTATTTACAATAACAATGAACTGGTAAGCACAGCTTGCGATGAAACTGCAACCATGACTAAGCCTGTATAATGGGAAAAAAGTACACCCTCCCGAATGGAAGTAAGAAAGAATGGCTCCCAGCTCAAACTCTCTATTAACATGGACCTGATTTCAGTGCCGCCCCATACTGCGGCTTGTGGGGTATGTTATGGGTCTTCTCTCTCCAGCCAGCACCTGCCAGCTGACCAAACCAGGTTGCCTACCCTGATGGCCTCCCTTGCCCAGCCGGCGGCGGCTTGGTGGAGCTATGGCGATATTAGACATCATCCTTGAATGCACTTTTTCTGCAGCCTTCACTGCATGGAATGACGTGGTTGTTTTGATCACCGGTTCAGGAAGAGCATCAGCTACTCTCTCTCTCTACCAAAACTTGGGTCTGTTGCGATCACTTCCTTGCTCAGAGTTTCCACACACCCTGGCGTCCGGTGGATGGGACAAGGCAGCGCTGCAATGAATGTTCCTCTGTCCCTAGCGATGACCTCAAAGACAATTTGGCGTGGGATGACCACTTTGAGACCTCCAGGGCATCTCTTGACGGCCGCATGAAGAAAGAGAGGCGTCGCCCGGATGTGTATACTGTGTAAATGTTGCTTCTGAGAGACAGAAATGATTCGTGTGTATGTCAAGCCAAAAGAAAAAAGTGTAAAGTTAATGTGGGATTGGTGGTGAGAGGGAGAAACAAGTAATGCCTGATTCTAAAGGCTCACTCTCTACCCACTAGTCAGGATGTGGTGTTACATTTGTTGTTGGTGTTTCTCCTCACCACTCCACCTCCTGTGTCTGTTAATGGACACCTCTGTTTTCAAGAATTCGTGACAAACATATCTTGATTTTTCTGAGAGATAAAGGAGCATGTTTGAAAATGTTGTCTGAGACCTCAACATGTTTACTTTCTCTCTAAACAGACAATTTGGTGGCTGAAACTACAGGGGAGACTGCAAAGACTTCCGATCTGCTGTCGGCGTTTTCTTTGGACCCTCTGTCACCATTACCCTCCTTCTATGGGGTTGATCGGGGAGGTGCCAATGGTATTCTGGGTGACTATGTTTGTCTTTTTATTACGCTTGCTAAGCTGATGCCCGACGGAATTATGAACCGCGGCAGGGCACATGAGGGTTTAGCCAACTACAATAGATACGTTGCAAACATACACTCTGTTAACACATACACAGTGCACATGTAGCACATTGCACGTTTGGGGTCAGGGTGTGATGTGGCATTGTTTCAGGTTGTTCCTTGCACCGAACTGTGGCACCCTCAGCTCAGCATCTCGGAGTAGCCAGAGTTGAGTGAATTGGTGCTGCTTGCAATAGAGTGAAAACAGATTAAGTAACAGATGTTGCGAAGAAAACTTAGTAAAAGAAGATTCTTTAAACCCTTTAGCTTGGCAACCCACCAGTGGGTCAGTCATTTAAAATGGATACTGTCCTGCCAACCATTGTTTTGCAAAACTTATTTTTTTAACAGTCTAAGGAGATCTCAGTACAAGACCATAAAATGTCAGGATGAATATCACGTAATTCTTTAATAATCATTTTTTAAAAAACAACAACCACTTGGTGCTTTAAAACAGGGAGAAGTGGGGAATGTTCTTGGTGTGTTTCCATGTTTGAAATAATTTGGTTTTGAGTTGGGTTTGATTTTGTAACTGAATTTTTAATTTTGCAAGAAATATTCCAATGTGAGCAATTTCATGACATTATTGTGAAAATAAACTAAATTAGAATAGAAATATTCTTTTATTTGGCAGGGTAACCTTTTTACAATTATAGCAATTGTAAAGATGCAGTTTTATTGGAGGAGGAGGACTTGCAGAGGAGAAGATTATTTATCATTTGTTGTCCTTACTGAACCCTCAGCTGCTTTCCATAGGCGAACCCAACAGGCACATAGACTGCAACAGGCTGAAGGTCTGAACTAACACAGATCTATGGAGAGCTGCCACAGTGTGTTACAGCACAACCTTCCACCGCTGTGGATGGGGAAGGAGTCTGTCTGGTTTTCTATTCACCTCAGGCTCTGCCTCCTCATCCTCATCACCTCACCAACACCAGCAGCTACTGTCCAAACACAACCCAGCTGACAGCACTGACAGGTTAACTGAAGGGAAGAAATGTTCAGTTATTTTAAAGGTTCTTGATAAACTTTGCTTCATTTGTTGTTGATTCTGCTGTTAATTTGGGAGATACCTGGTAACAATACGTGAAAAAATAGGTGTATATGGGATTGCAATAGAGTTCCTAAATGAAGTAGTTTATCGATAACCTGATGACCTAACATTGCACATAACTGTACAAATACAGTAATTCCTCTGGCCTTCAGTTGCCAGGAAGGTGGGATCAGGAGTGTAATAATTAACCGGGCTGATTGTATGGACGCTTATGTGTGAATAATACCTGCTGACCAAGGAGTGATTTTTTTTCTCTGGACTTTTTCAGACAAATGCAAGAATGAAACTCTTGTTGTGAAACACTAGAGCTACCTTATAAAATTCAGTTGCCTTTATTCAGTACAACAGTTTTCACACCTATAGCTACTGTTTCCAAATGACAATTAAACACACTAATAAAATAAGTTATACAGTTTAGTATTAACTTGAATTTTGTTTTGACTCAGATGTGTTTATGGTCTGTACACTGCAACCATAGTATCCTGTTCCTGCCCTTCCAGAGATCTCAAAACCTGTAGATGAAACAAAACCTGACTGAAGTAAAAGTGTCAGTAAAATCCTCCATTAGAACTAAAGTCCCACATCCAAAGTTAAAGGCATAGGTCTAAATGTGCTGAAGTATCAAAGTAAAAGTATTTATTCCTCTGATGATAAATTATATATCACACTATGAGATTGTTAACAGTGCATAAGCATTATTTTATATATTCAGCTGGGTAGTTTAGTGCAACCAAGGGGAACAGTATTTGTGCTTTATAAGCTAACAACCTTAATTTGAAATGTTGTCAGATAAATGTAGTGGAGTAAAACCACAGCATTTCCCTCTGAAATCTTATGGAACAGGAGCTTTAAGGAGCATAAAATGTATACCCAACTAACCATAAGTAGCTCAAAATTGTATTTAACTTCTATCTGTACTCTGTCCAGTAAAGTTAAAAAAAAGAGGTTTGATTGCTGGAAAAGCCTCATAATACAACTTATGTCATTGTGTAAATTTACACTGTAACCTTGAGTTTCTGCTCCTTTTCTCTGTTGATAGTGCTTTGACTGCTGTGTTAATTTGTCTGGTTTGTGTTGCTCACATTGTCCCACAGCAAACAGAGAGCCTACATTGACCAGAGCTGGAAGGATGTGCGAGTGGGAGACTTTGTCCGTCTGTCCTGTAATGAAATCATCCCTGCTGACATGCTGCTGCTTTACTCCTCTGACCCCCATGGGGTCTGCTACATTGAGACCGCCAACCTGGACGGAGAGACCAACCTTAAACAGAGACAGGTGGTTCCAGACCTCCCACTGCAGGTAATGTATAAAGTGGACTAACACGTGTAAGATGTGTCTTTGCCTGTAATTGTAGTTTATATCATTATGTACGTTTATATTGCACTTGTATCTGTTTGTCCATTTATTTTCAGGTTTGATAGCATTTGTTGTGTGTGTTTTCCAGGAGGGTCAGGAGTTCACCCCTGAGAGCTTCCACAGCCGTATTGAGTGTGAGAACCCCAACAATGACCTCAGCAGGTTCAGAGGCTACATGTGAGTTCACTGGTCCCTCCTTATGTAGTTTAGAGTTTGATCACCCCATTTACCTCTTGAATAATAATATGATTTATTATAACGATCTATAGTCTACATAGAGACATCTTATTGACATACTGTAAAACAGATTGGAATGCATCAAATTAAAAAAAAACTTTATTGGAAAGAGGCATGACTGCTTGATTAGGCACTGTAAAAAAAAAATCAATCAGAAATGATGAAGACATTTTCTATGAATTTTATGTTTTGAAAATAGATAATGTCACCATTTATCCATTCAGACAGTAATTAAGATATGACCACAAGTTGGTGGAAGGAAAACAATTTTGGAAGTTGCACCTTCTATTTTCCACAAAACAAAGAGCCTGCTCAACCTGTCAGTGGGTGAAACTTGATCATGTTGTGTAGCTGAGTCTGAGCTGTGTGTGTGTGTTTGTTTCACAGGGAGCACTCCAGTGGGGTTCGTGTTGGCCTCCATAACAACAACCTCCTGCTGAGGAGCTGCACCATCCGCAACACTGAGACTGTGGTGGGCATTGTGGTCTATGCTGGTGAGAGCACAGCATCACTTACAACTCATGTGACTAACAAAAGTTAGCTTGGCCTAACTGCTCACTGCAGTCTGAGTCTGTTTGAGGAATACAATCACATATTAGAAAAATAGTGTTTGGTTTTCAGAAATCCTGCAGGTGTCCTCTTAAGATTCTTTAACATTAAACACAAGTGAATGTTTGTCACTTAATTCAAAATATGTCCCCCTGTCAGACTGTCTGTGCAGTCTGTTCACCACAAACAGCCAATGTAATGAACCCACTACCCAGGAACCAGGAACACCAGTTGTTTCTGTCACGTTGCCTCATTCACTTTCCTTTTCCACTTGTCTCCACACCTTCATGAACAACTTGTGTAGACATACTCTTTGCCTCATTTTATATTCACTTGCATCTTTGCACTGATGTCATGTGCAGTCAAGCAACTCTGTTTGATTAGTCAGTGTTGTGACGCCCTACAAACTGCATGTCAAACAACAAATGAAATGGCAGAACTTCAGCCCGTTTCTAAAATTAGTCAGAGTCCAAATTTTTACATTGTCTGCCCAGCTTTCATAAGTCAGTGTGAGCATAAACTTCAATGAAGGGGAAGTTTCTACGCAGTTCCAAAGTGAAAAAAAGACATCACGTACAAAAAAAATGTTTCTTGTAGTCTGATATCCTCTCCTGCCTAATTCTGTTCCATTAGAAGTGAAAATAAAGGTGCTGTTTTCTTGTTTTTAAAATTTCCTCCTCCAGCGTGTCCAAGTGGTATTACTGTTGGTGTTGCTGGCACAAAGATCAACCCTAAGAATCCCAGTTTGAACTGGAAACCCTGATCTCAGAGCTGTGATAAAGGCAGAGTAAAATACCCTGTTGTATTAATAAGTAGGCAGGTTTTGCAGACTGACTGTTGGTTTGAACCCTCTCTAGTCTCAAAGCTCTTTTCTATCACTCTCCTGTTCTCTGTCCTCTTTGTGTTCTAGTTGCACAGTGGTAGGTTCACTTCCTCTGTGCCGTAAATTGAGCCTTCATTTTTCATGCTGGGTGGTAGACAGAATTACATGGTGAAAGCGAGGCTTATAGACAGTCAGTCTGAATACCAATGATGTCATTATTCTATAGGCATTACACTGTGCAGTCAACATTTACTTGATAAAGATTAAAACAAAAAACACCATGATTTGTGAACTGTGAATGTCTGTGACACAACCTCTTAGACTTAGACTTAGACAGACTCTTGCCCCTCAGTGCAACATCATTCGAGAACTGAGAATGCAACTGACTAATAACTACTGGAACTTGGATATATAAACAGATCTTACTGCAGAGACGGTTATCTTAGTGTCACTTTGCAGGGGGGTAGAGTCTGGGGCTGAAGGACAGGTAGCGGAGCAGGAGGCGGCGAGGAGCCCGGGGAAAGATCCAGAAGCTGGCAGAGTTGGCTGGAGATCCACAGGAGTGGGCTGCGGCACCGGCAGCGAATGAGCAGACTGACAGAACAAACTGGTGATGAGTGGTGAGCAGACCAGTGTGGATGAACAGGCGAGGATGAGCTAATTGATTGCGGCTGCGCCGGTGCCATGCCACACTCCTGTGGAAAGAGCACACATACAGGCACACACAGAAGGAGAGGGGAAGACAAGACAGAAACAAAACCAGGGCAGGAACTGGGGAAGAGGAGGGGAACCGTAACATCCATCCATCCATTATCTATACAGCTTAACCGTTAAGGGTCATGGGGGTGCTGGGCCTATCCCAGCTGTCATTGGGTGAGAGGCAGGGTACACCCTGTACGGATCGCCAGTCCATCGCAGGGCCAGCATATATAGACAAATAACCACTCACACTCACATTCACACCTACAGGCAATTTAGAGTTATCAGTTAACCTAACAGTCTTTGAACGGTGAGAGGAAGCCATAGTACCTGGAGAGAACCCACACATGCAAACTCCACACAGACCCAATCCCAAACCAGGGCTCGAAGTGTAGTGTGAGATTTTGGAGAAGTTATTAATGATGCTGAAAGTTTCCTATAGTGACACATAGGGGTTTATTATAGTAGTATATCATCTGCATAAAGGCTAACCTTATGTTGTGAATTAGTGCTCCGAATTCCTTTGATTTTATTGTTTTTTGAAGAGAGTGGACATCCTTGTCCGGTTCCCTGGTGAGGTATGAAGCTCAGTGAGGTGATTCAGTTTGTGATTATTCTGGCCCCTGGTGATGTGTGTAATGTTCTTATGCAGTGGATGAACAACTCCAAAACCAAATCTGTGCAGGGTGCTGAATAAAAAAGACCAGTTTACTTTGTTGATCGCTTTTTTGGCATCTAATGGCGGCAACATTCTTTAACAAACCGCAGACAACTTCATGACCACACCACTTTAACTACCAGCAAAAATAGTCAACGAGTCAACAATATCACATTCACTCAACCAGAGACTGACACAGATATTCTACTTCATATACACATTCTGGAAAACACCACTAACAGGAAAATTTCAGTCTGTTTACAAAAAAAAGAAAAGGAACAAGAAGTTGAATTGGAACAAAAAAATCAAACAACCCAACAGAGGAATGAATTAAGAAATATACATTTCAACAAAACAAAAGCATAAATAGGAATTTTCAATTCCTGATTCGCAGACTTTGACAAAAAGACTTCCACCACAACAATACATCTGATTAATACTAATGACTTTGGTGATCCCCTGATCACAATGCTGGAGATATTTCGTCAGACTGTTTGAAACCCAACCTGAATTTGATTTGCTTTTGCACCTACAACTAAACCAAATGGTCAAATGCACCAGAGTTTGTTTGAAGCCAGCACCAGAATTTAACCAAACAGGTTAGGTGTGAAAGCATCTTTAAAATATTTAATAGAACTGAATTTGAAATCAGTGTAAGGCGGAGCTGTAACAGAAGATGTAATGTGTTGACTCAAACTATGATTGTGATGAAACTATAAAATAGAGTGAATCTTTATTATCCCCAAGTAATGAAAACATACTGATCTGTAGTTGTGGCTATGGGCTGTTTTTTCTCTTACTGTGTGACTCAGGTCATGAGACTAAAGCCATGATGAACAACAGTGGACCGAGGTATAAGCGTAGCCAGCTGGAGAGACGTCTGAACACAGACATCCTGTGGTGTGTGGTCCTGCTCATCATCATGTGTATGACTGCTGCCATAGGTGTGTACCAACACTGACTGACATCGCAGCCCTCACTTCACAACACAGCTGTCAACAGCAGCAGTATTAGTGCAGTGTTTAGTCGATGTGTAAAATGACATGTAGGTAAGCCAGTATTTACATGGAAAGCAGTGCATCCAGCCATTCAACCATGTCCGGCCTGAATCTTCAGTGCTCCGAGTGATAAGCTGCTCTGGTGTCTTGGTGTGTTTCAGGTCATGGCCTCTGGCTGAAGAACCTAAAAGACCCTGTGTTTGTGGCTGATGGAGAGACAGCTCCTGCCCTCGCTGGATTCTATGTCTTCTGGACTATGATCATTGTGCTGCAGGTAAAATGTTAACCATCTCAGTCCAGAGCATTTTTTAAATGTTTGCACTCTTATTAAAGTCTCTCATTAGCTGTAACTATAGATTTATTACACTTTTTTTGTCTTTACTCTGGTGACAGCTGTGGCTGGAGGCATTATGTTGTCAGGTTGTCCATCTGTGTGTACATTCATACATACATATGTCCATCCTGAGGGTATTCCTCCAAATTTCACTCGGTCACAGTGACCTCACAAAACACCTTTTTGGCTATAACTTAAGAATTCACATTCTAATTAACTGCAACTTGACTGGTCAGTGGAGGCCACTGTACTTGTGGTCAATTTCAGGATATCCAAAGATATTTAGAAATAAATAAACAATTAATGTGAATCATGTGCACTGCTCAAAAAAATAAAGGGAACACTAAAATAACACATCCTAGATCTCAATGAATGAAATATGCCAGTTGAAAATCTTTCTTCATTACATAGTGGAATGTGTTGAGAACAAAATAACATAAAAATGATCAATGTAAATAAAAATTATTATTCCATGGAGGTCTGGATTTGGAATCATACTCAAAATAAAAGTGGAAAATCACATTACAGGCTGATCCAACTTTAGTGGAAATTCCTCAAGACAAGTCAAAATGAGGCTCAGTAGTGTGTGTGGCCTCCACGTGCCTGTATGACCTCCCTACAACGCCTGGGCATGCTCCTGATGAGGCGGCGGATGTTCTCTGTTCTTCTGAGGGATCTCCTCCCAGACCTGGATTAAAGCATCAGTCAACTCCTGGACAGTCTGTGGTGCAACGTGGCGTTGGTGGATGGAACGAGACATGATGTCCCAGATGTGCTCGATTGGATTCAGGTCTGGGGAACGGGCAGACCAGTCCATAGCATCAATGCCTTCATCAAGCAGGAACTGCTGACTCACTGCAGCCACATGAGGCCTAGCATTGTCATGCATCAGAAGGAACCCAGGGCCCACTGCACCAGCATATGGTCTCACAGTGGGTCTGAGGATCTCATCCCAGTACCTAATTGCAGTCAGGGTACCTCTGGCTAGCACATGGAGGGCTGTGTGGCCCTCCAAAGAAATGCCTCCCCACACCATTACTGACCCACCGCCAAACCAGTCATGCTGGAGGATGTTGCAGGCAGCAGAACGTTCTCCACGGCATCTCCAGACTCTGTCACGTCTGTCACATGTGCTCTGTGTGAACCTGCTCTCATCCATGAAGAGCACAGGGCGCCAATGGCGAATCGGCCAATCTTGATGTTCTCTGGCAAATGCCAAACGCCCTGCACGGTGTTGGGCTGTAAGCACAAGCCCCACTTGTGGACGTCGGGCCCTCATACCACCCTCATGGAGTCTGTTTCTGACAGTTTGAGCAGAAACATGCATATTAGTGGCCTGCTGGAGGTCATTTTGCAGGGCTCTGGCAGTGCTCCTCCTCTTCCTCCTTGCACAAAGGAGGAGGTAGCGGTCCTGCTGCTGGGTTGTTGCCCTCCTACAGCCCCCTCCACGTCTCCTGGTGTACTGGCCTGTCTCCTGGTATCTCCTCCATGCTCTGGACACTGTGCTGACAGACACAGCAAACCTTCTTGCCACATCTCGCATTAATGTGCCATCCTGGATGAGCTGCACTACCTGAGCAACTTCTGTGGGTTGCAGACACCGCCTCATGCTACCTCTAGGGTTGAGAGCAGTGACAAAATGCAAAAGTGACCAAAACATCAGCCGGAAAGGATGAGAACAGAGAAATGGTCTGTGGTCACCACCTGCAGAACCACTCCTTTATAGGGGTTGTCTTGCTAATTGCCTCTCATTTCCACCTGTTGTCTGTTCCATTTGCACAACAGCAGGTGAAATTGATTCACAATCAGTGTTGCTTCCTAACTGGACAGGTTGATTTCACAGAAGTGTGATCGACTTGGAGTTACATTGTGTTGTTTAAGTGTTCCCTTTATTTTTTTGAGCAGTGTATTTTAATGGCTTATATAAATGTAGAATTTAGGTGTTTATTAGAATTTTGAATGTTTGAATATTACAGCTTGTGACAGAACATTAATCCAACTTAGCAGTTAAATCTGTAAAATGTTTTTGTGTAACTGACAGCAACAATGGGCTTACAACAACTCCACAATCTTCACAATAGAGAAACAAAACTCCGTAACGTTTACTCAGCTGTTACTGTCAAACCATGTTAACAACCTCTCTGACTTAATCGATCTCAAGGGTCAAAATCTTGATTGTAAATTTCGGTAAATATAGTAAAGACTTACTTTACTGGTACTTTCTTTACTTTACTACTTACTTACTCATCATCTCATCATAAATGAGAAGAGTATTTACCCTTCCCTACCCTTGGGCATGCAGCTTCAGATGCTGAAATAATGAAATACATGTATCTCCAGTTTGGTTAACGAACTGATGAGTTTGAAGGTTCATCAGACACCAGAGAACAGCACAGCAGTTTATAATACTATTAAGTTCTTGAAAGTTATCACTGCAACAAATAATTTTATCCTCTATCATAGTGATTTAGATAAACAGAACAAATTTTCAAGAAATGTGTGCTTGCTCATGATTGTCCAATATAGCGTGTTGCTGAATGATATGACACTGCATTGTCTTGTTCTCACATTCTTGACTTATTTATGAAAAGACATGAGGATATCAAGAGCTTTACCTGGTCCAATGTTTTTTTTTTTTTTTGATCTCTGGGTTACATAAAACTTTAGTTTGATTTATTTACATGTGTTTCCATGGAACCTTTACTGCACCCGTAGTTGGTCGGTTTACAGTTTTAGAAGTACTTGTCATGTCAATAAATGCATTATGCAGAAGGTGTAATCAATTTCTGTCCAACAGGTGCTGATTCCCATTTCTCTGTATGTGTCCATTGAGATTGTTAAACTGGGCCAGATCTACTTCATCCACAATGACTTAGCCTTGTACAATGAGCAGTTGGACTCCAGGATCCAGTGCCGGGCCCTCAACATCACTGAGGACCTGGGTCAGATTCAGTACCTGTTCTCTGATAAGACAGGAACTCTGACAGAAAACAAGATGGTGTTTTGCCGCTGCAGTATTTATGGGGTTGAATATCCTCATGAGGAAAATGGTAAGAACTAATTTTATGACTGCCGGAATGCTTAAACTTTCAATTATATCTGTTGGAGACATATTTTCACAGTAGTGATGTAATCACCTGAGAGTTTATTTTAATACACAAACAAAAAAATAAAATTGATGTGTTCTCACAGGTATTATGGAGGGAAGCAAGAAAGAAGGGCTGCACTGGGCTTTGATGGTTCAGTGTGTGCAGGCTAGAGATGTCAACCAGTCCAGGCATATTTCAGTGGATCATTATTGTTTGGTGTTTGAGTGTACTGAACCCTGATGCTGAGTCAAACAACAGAACACCAGGAATAGCAGAGACAAAAAGACGTTTATTGCACTCAGCAATAACGCAGCAGGTGTATAGGGGGAAAAGGGCAGAGGGGGGGAGAGTCCGGGGCTTAAAGTCTGGTAGTGGAGCGGGAGATGGAGAAGAGTTCGTGGGGTAGACTAGAGGCTTGCAGACACGGCTGGGGATCCACAGAAGTGGACAGGGGCACGGACAGGAGACTAGGCAAAAGAGAGACAGGGTCACTTAACTAGCTCACTAGAGCACAGACTAAACAAAAGCTCAGAAACAACAACACAAGTTCTAACTGAGAGGCCAGACATTACCACGAGGGCTGACGGAACAAACTGGCGTTCAGTGGTGAGCAGACCAGGGTAGATGAATGGGCGAGGATGAGTTAATAGATTGCAGCTGTGCTGGTGCCATGCCACACTCCTGTGGAAAGAGCACACACACCTACACACAGAATGGGGAGGGGAAGACGGGACAGAGACAAATCCAGGGCAGGAACTGGGCAAGAAGAGGGGGACCGTAACAAATATTGGCTTTAACAAACCCAATCAAATGCTGATCCTTTCTTTACTGTACTCCACTGTGTATTGCCCACTTCAGCCTGCCAGTGTTGCAAAGCTGCTCTCTTTTCTGAAAGCCAAGCTCTACAGAGCAGCATTTCGCAGGATATGTCACTGAAAATGAGAGTGTGTATCAAACATTATTTGGTCGTCCCAGAGCAAGAGTTTCAAAATCAAAAATCAAAATTTGGGTTGCTTGGAGCTGTCCTCCTCCTGGTGGAGGAGCTGGATACTGAAAGCAGCCTGCCAAATGTGCACCTAAAGAAGTCAGCACTCCCGCTCTCCACCACACCTCCACTAGCGATGGGTGTCCTTCTCCGTGAGCTCTGGAGATAATGGCAGCTGACTGAAGACACCTGACAGTACCACCTGCACAGACGTCCATCTCTCTGGTAGTGCTACATGGCAGATACTCCTTGGCTCAAGCATCTTGCCATGGTCTTGCATAGCTTCCCAGGTATTGAGTCCCACCACTCAAGATTGGATGCAGAGCCTAGGAATCTGACAGTGCCTGTCTCCACCTACATTTCTCATACCAGAGTTAGAGGGTTCACCTAGTGCGTTTTCCCTTCTGTTCCCTCCAGTGGAACCGTCAAGGCGCCAAACCAAACCCGATGACTGCCAGATTCACCAACCAGTCTTATCAATATGCCTTGAGTATGGGCAACAACATTGATACTCCTGGCCTATAGCTATGTAATCTGAGCTGGCCATATAGTCTGAAAAACACAGGGATGCAGAGGTTGTTGGAGATCCTCCTGGATTTCTCATATAATTCAGACATACTGTTTATGGGATGACAGTGTTGTTTATTGCATTTTTTCTTCTTTTCTTCACCGTCCATGGTGTTGATGTTCTTCCGTCCTTCTGATCTCTCTCCTATCTGATCTGGGCTGAGGTTGGTAACATGAAGGGTGTTTCCACTGCCTCCATAGTTGGAATACATGTAAACAAAGAAAATCACATCATAGGACACAGTGGTTTCATCTGGGTCCAACTGAGTTGATGCTGCGGATAATGAGTGTGAGGGGGACTTTTTTTGTGAATCCTGGGGAGCCCAAACATGTATGCGTGGCTTCTCCAGGATACAGTCACTAATATAATTCATGGTTAATGGTTTCCCCCCTCTGTAGCTGTTACATATGTAAACACATGGCCTTTTCTTGTATCTGCAATGTTCCAGATGTATTAGTGTCATTGAGTAGTGTGGTTCACAGCCTTGAAAAGATGTCCCTGAAGTGGAAAGGGCATAATGTTACTTGCACTAGTTAAAGGCCCTTAAGGCCCCCTCTGGGCCTTTGGACCAGAACCCTCTTAATTTCTCATCCACAACAATGGCTTGTGATTGCCCATGGCATCTGAAAAGAGAGCTAAGCAGGTGTGTGTGTTTGTGCTTATGGGTCTGACCGATTGGGGCAGTGTGCTGCCTCCTGGTGCTGTCTCCTGGGTGTTGTAAGAACACCTGCAATTTTCTTTGCAGCAGTTAGATCAGTGAACAGAATCTGTCTTTGCTATGTCAGACCAAATATTTAGGCTGGAATTTAAACCTGAAGTTGTGAATGTGTGCAAAGCAGTTTGGCATATATTTTCATGTGGACGAAGGGGATTAGGGGATGATAGCTCACTAAGTTAAAGTGGAGATCTTGGAACATGACAAAATCATTAAAAATAAGTCCAGAAACAGGAGTCGTAACAATCCTCCAGGTTAGTCAAACTTATTTGAAAGAGAAAAGAATGGTGAACAGTAAAATTATTACCCTAACTGTCTCCTCCTGTTTTACCCCTGTGCCAATGTTGCAGTTTCGATTACTTTGGTGAGTACATGATCATAAACGATAGAATTGATGACCAAGGTCTGTACACATTAAGTGAAAGACTAAAGTGGAA
The DNA here is from genome assembly GCA_033238685.1 of Lates japonicus. Lineage (NCBI taxonomy): Eukaryota > Metazoa > Chordata > Actinopteri > Centropomidae > Lates > Lates japonicus. The sequence continues at coordinate 7,952,293 of BRZM01000024.1, read as the reverse complement.
ATAGTATATCATAGATAGCTGCAGTATGACAGTGCCACAACAGTACTAACTAAAATAAATAACATGTTCACCATTGTTATGTTTTTACATCTATCAGAGATGCACAGCACAGCAGATGTAGTGAGCTTTGATTTAAGGACTCTAAGTTCATAGTCAACTTTTCCTCTCCATTAAAATCTTTCATTGTAATATCATTACTCAGTTATTATTTTCTAATTCTAATTAAGACAATTATATGGTAAACTAGTATCAAATTGTGTTATACTGGCTCTTAATCTGTACAATGACAACACAGTTGAATGTAATATGAATCTAATCTATTTGTTCCATTATAATCCATCACTGAAACAAACCTAGTGGCATGCTCCAGACCCAACAGCTGTGTCCTGTATGTGTTGTAAATGCTCCGTGTTTGTGTTGTTGTGTGTGCCAGCTCGGAGGCTGGAGGTGTATGAGGCGGAGAAGACCGAGGCAGCTGGTCACTCTGTGACTCTGAAGTCTGGTTGCAGTGGTAAATCTCTGAGCTGTCGCTCACTCAGCTGCAACCGCAGCTCAGTGTCTCTGCACACACTCACTGCTGAGTCTGAAGATGAGGAGGACCACCTGTCCAATCACATCGAGCCCAGGACCAGCACCTTCTGCAGCCGCATGGTCAGACACACTTTCACATACATCTGTCAATCTATCTATCGATCAACTATCTATCTATTCAACCCCTAAACCTTGGGTACTTGGGTGTTAAAGAGGCTACATTTCCCACACTAAATATGTGTATCTGTCCAGATACTTGCAGTCTGAACTGTACATCCAGACCTGAGAATCTGCTGCAGCTCATGCAGCTGAATTTGTTCTGCAAGCTGATTTTCAGATGAAAGATTGACGGTGATTACCTGGAATGTCAGATTTTTGGTGATACATTAAAAGATAAATAAGACAAAGAAGACATGAAACTGATTTAAGAATATGTTTTACAGCACAAATATTTTGTAGTTTGACCATTGTTAACTCTGGTGTATAATTTGCAGGTCATTTGCAGTTTTTCCACATTTTTCTCTTGATCTTAACAAGAGAAACATCAATCTTTACCATGTGAAGCATGTTCTGAGTTGTCTTCATCACATCTGGTTTACTGTAAATTGCAGTAATAAAAAAGACAACACCTTTTGGGAGCATGTGGACATATAATCTGGTTGAAAATCTGTTTAAATAATGTGCTCATTTTTAAGAAAATTTGTAAAACTGCAAATGATGGGCCTTATGTGTTTGCAATGGGTCCTGTAAGCATTATGTGTTTATGTGTTATGTTTTGTTGTAAATCGGCTCAAACATGTCAATGTTTGGTCTGGTTTGGTCCTTTAAATCTGATTAAGGGGGCACTCAGTGGTCTAGTTAGCACTTAGTTGTTGTACAGTACCACACACATTGTATAAGGTGAAACATTTCATACATTCACATACACACAGGAGGTTGCTGGAAGAAATCAGATTACACAATCCAACAGTGAGTTTACACGCACTGTAATAATCTCAAGCCGCATTTTTCCCCTGCCTCCAGCTCAGATGTGTATGAACACATTTAGTGAGCTGTGCCACCCATAAGAATAAATAGTATTTCATATTGCTCTAGCCATGTTGGATAAAGCTCCTGCTGCTCCTTACCTGTCTGTTCAGGCGAAAGAGGTGGTGCCAGACCCTGAGCTGGTGAGGAAATTAAACTGGTTTTGCTCTCCTGTGCTGCCTCTGAGTGAGGCCTCCTCTGGGACTCCGTCCAGCCTGGAGCTCACCTACATCACTGACTTCTTCCTGGCTCTGGCCATCTGTAACAGTGTGGTGGTCTCCTCGCCCAGTCAGCCTCGACATGTGGTGAGTAGTTGATGTCTTGGAAGCACGTCACATTGAGGACTTGTGTCCGTAAAATAATATTTTCACATCTAAGAGCAAGATCATGGTTCATCTGTTTAAATAGTGGTTTACTGACTGTAAGGGCTGATGGTACAGTATGCGTCTGTTCAAACTGAAGATTCACATGTAGCTTATGAGAATGCAAAAAGTTTGCTTAACTGTACTGAGTCTTTAAATGTTCTAGTCCAACGTGATGTGGTATCACAGTTACCTGATTATCAGGAGGTTTACTGTGGATCAGGAGGTCACCCACTTAGGTTTTTTTTTTTTTTTTTTGAAATTGGGCCGATTAATTTACAATCAATGTGGTTTGATGAAAATGTAAAACAAAGTAAAATTGTGCAGGCAGCTCTGCAGGGTCATCAGGTGGACACCCTCTCAGTAACAGGTGCTTTGCTGAGTTAGGCCCATGACATCGAGACACCAGCATTCTGCAGAATCCCAGAACCATCCCCGTCTTTACCTGTACCTGACTAAAAAACAATGACAAACTGAGCCGTTGAGTTCTTTTCAGAGTTCTTTTATAAAAACTGACCCTCTGTTCTCTGCAGGTCCCTGAAGCACGAAGCTTGAAGTCCCTGGAGGAAGTCAAGCTGATGTTTCAGCGCTTCAGCTTCTCTCCTTTCTCAGCCCTCTCCACCCTCTCCTCTCCCCAGATCAAAGGCAGCCCTCGCAGCTTCACCAGCAGGCTGTTCAGTCGGGGAAAGGCTGCATCTTTGACCTTTTCAGCGCCCCTTAACTGCACCACAGATGGTTCAGAACAAGGCCTACAAAGCAACCTGGAAACCTCCAACCTGAGGGGTTTATCTGCCAGGGGGGAGGGGAGACATGCTGGACAGGTGGAGGATGGGGAGACTGAAGATGATCTCAAGGATTCAAAGACAAACAGGCCCCGACAGGATGTGGAAGAGGACTCTCACAGTGACACAGATGATGAACTGCTCTATGAGGCAGAGAGTCCGGACGAGGCGGCTCTGGTCCACGCGGCCCGGGCGTACCACTGCACCCTGAGGGGACGCTCTGCAGATTCCCTGCTGGTGGATCTGCCAGGAATTGGCTCTCTGGCTGTTCAGCTGCTCCACATTCTGCCCTTTGACTCCAACAGAAAGAGGATGTCAGTGGTGGTCCGCCACCCGCTCACAGGACAAGTGGTCGTTTACACCAAGGGAGCCGACTCTGTCATCATGGACCTCTCTGAGACTCCTAAAGGTCAGAAACAGAGGGAGTGCAGCTCTGACTGAAGAATTGTGTCTCCTGACTGATCTTCAGACAAATGATAATATTATCAGCAGCATTTGTGTGTCACGGTCACTCTCTGTGTTTCTGATATGTCCAGGTGCAGAGCAAGCTCAGGAGATCTACAGTCACATCAGAAAACAAACCCAGAAACATTTAGACAGCTATGCCAGAGAAGGCCTCCGCACACTCTGCATCGCTAAGAAGGTAAGCTCCCCAAAAACACCTCAAAGTTCAAGTTTTGTGGGACGGTTGGAACAGTACATTCACACAGTTTTATTTTCATTTTGTTTTCTGGTATTCACATAATTACTGTGGAAAATAAAAGACAGAGGCAAAATGAGCTTTTCAAACTTTTTGCCAGACTGAACATCACCATCAGACTGACTCCTGGCTTTAGTCTACCTCAGCTAGCAGTGCTGTGTGAATGACACATTCATTCATAGTGGTACATGTAATAATAATGTAAGACAGTGTTGAAGTAATTAAAATCTGTTTTAGAATACAGTGAGAATACAATGCAAGTTATATTTAAGACCTTCTCAGCACTGCTCACTCACATACTCAAGGTGACTGGAGTCTGCTCAGGAATGAATCCACCCATGCTTGTGAGCAGATGTGTTACTGAATGACTGTGTGTGTGGAGCAGGTTCTGGAGGAGGAGGAGTATGAAGTGTGGCTGAAGAGACAGCTGCTGGCAGAAAGCAGCATAGAGGAACATGAGAAGGAGCTGCTGCTGGAGTCAGCTCAGAGACTGGAGACCAGCCTCACTACAGGTAAAACCACTCTGCATCTGACACACTGACCACCAATACAGACATGGCCACAAATGTTAGTACCTTTACACTTCATTCAAACAATGCTCCATTTGCTCTGGAAAGTTCAAATGAAAAACTGTTTTATCGCCGTATACATGCCTTGGTCTAACATAGGATAAAGGAGCTGTGGAAAAAAGCTGAATTGTGCCTATTCTACAAAGATCTTCAAATAGCCTGAACAAATGTCATATATTTACTGAGGCTTATTGTCCAGCATCACAGGTGTCTTTGATCTTATAATAGAAGTCATTCAAGCCTTTTAAAATGGAGAAAAACTTACTCCATGTGCTTTGTTGGTATTATTATTATTCACCACACTGGGCGTGGACAAGAGAAAGAAAAGAAGAGTAGTCTGAGGACATAAGGAAGAAAATAACTGCCAAGCATGGTCAAAGTAAAGGCTACAAGACTATCTCAGCCTTCATGTTCCTGTGAACTCAGCTGTTGTTAGAAAGTTTTAAGTGCCCAGTCACCCAATTTGCAGTTTGAGCCAAATGCGTGTTAACAAACCACAGTGCTTCTGGGAGATGTCCTGTGGACAGATGGAACAAGTGGCAGATTTTGTGTCCCGCGTCAGTTTATGTTCACAGAGAAGAAAAAAATGAAGCTCTCGGGAGAAAAGAACACCATCCCACTATGAAACTGTGGGGCACAATGTGTCTCACAGAGTCGAGCGATGAGCCAAACCACTCTGTGATGAAACATACACTTGCATCAGAGCTCTGATTCCAGCTGCAGGTGGTAAGCTCCTCCAGTAGGATAACCTTATACATCTGAAGGATTCAGAATGGATCAGAAGGAAGCATCAGACAGTTGTGAAGTGGACAAAATGTTTTAATATGGTTTATACAGAATATTGATTGGGTGTGTTATTGGGATTTTAAAAATTTGATATACCGATACAATTTTGTTGAGTAACTCACAACCTCAGGCAGACAAAGCTCTGCGCACCCCACAATCTCGGACCCCAGGTTGGGAACCATGGATCTATGGAGGCGAGGCTCACAGATGTCTCGTTACAGAAAAAGGCTCCATTGGTGAATTGTTCAAAGAGCTTACTACTAAACCTGATTCTAAAGAGACCCCATGTTGCCCATGCCACTTGTTGCAATTATTTAAAATATGTTATACAAATATAAGCTGTGTCTGCTCTGTGGAGGCCAGGTTCAGAAAAATATTTACATTGTACCAACCTTCTCAGCCATGTCTGTGTGCAAAGCTGGGCACTGTAGTACTTCACATATTTGTCTTTGTGTGTGTGTGTGTGTTCAGGTACCACCAGGGATTGTAGACAGACTACACAGGGAGGAGTCCCAGAGACCATTGAAGCTCTTCAGAGGGCTGGGATCAAGTCTAGTTTCTAACTGAGAACAAGCAGGAGACAGCCATTAACATTGCCTATGCCACCTAGCTCCTCTGTCCCAATGACCAGCTGCTGACAGCCAACTGTGGAAGCTAAGGTCGTGATGGCAGAACTGTTGTTGAAGATGTTTAAAGCTGTTGTTCTGACCTCTCTTCCCTCAACTTGTAGCTTGTTTCTCCAGATCTTTATTATGGTTGTTGGTCTGCTGTCATCTACTGCCCTCGTCCTGCAGGGCTAAGCACCCCAACTCTCGAGTTAGCTGATTTGAATTTACAGTGTTCTAGCTCTGTGGGATGGTTAACTGTTTGGACAGGCACAGCAGATGTCAGATGTGTTCAGCCTACTTTACTGTAACCTTCTTCCATTTGTTTGTCATAAAACTCACAGTGGTACAAACTAACTGTCCTGCTGCTGGTGGGGCATCGTCCAGCGGCTGTATCAGCCTGTCTGCCTCTCGCTTTTTGCTCTATAAATATATGATCTGGTGATCTTTGAAATGAAACTACAACAAAACTACAAATGCAGTAAATGTTAATTTTATTTGAAATTAGAACTCACTGTTTATTTCAAATGGATAAAATTGTCAGGTTTCCCCCCTCAGTCAGTACTCTATTATATTAAGTGAAACATTTCAAATTTATTAAAATCACATGTTTTCACACCTGGTTGATTTGCAAAGTGTTCCTATTAGACCTCTCCAAAATCTATCAGACTGCATGGAAATGTCTGAACTATTGTGCTTCAGGTCTCTCTGGATGGTCCAGTGGGTTTAGGTCTGCTCTTTGGCTGCTCCACTCAGGGACAGAACAGAGACTTGACCTGAAGAACACTCCAGTGTTGTCTTGGTTGTTGCGTTTTAGTTTGGTGAACCCTCAGATTAACCTTCACTCTTGAACAGATTTTCTTCAGGGGACCTCTCTGTGTTGGCAGCATTCATCCTGCCTCAGTTCAGATCAGTCTCTCTGTTCCTGCTCAGACCACAACAAAGGATCTTTATACTTTTTGAAAATAAGACGTTTCATTTTGTCTAAAATATTTTGAATTAGGATATTTTTCTGAAATCACTGTACTCCTCTTATTGAAATTTCATCACAGCCTGTTCACTGGTTGCCTGAAGGATCTAATGCAAAACAAACCAAAATAACTGTGCATGATTGTGTGATGAAAATGCAGTGACTCTACATGCCAGTTTTAATGAACTCTTTTCACCAGGATACATGTGTGCAGCACCTTGAGGAGCTCAAACTGGAAGTGCAAGTAGTCAGATCAAGACAGCAGCAGAGTTAACTGCAGCAGGAACAGTGGAGAATCCTGCTCGAGCTCCCGGCTCAGGCTCAGCCTCGGGCTGGGAGTTCAGACACAGGCTCAAAGTCCAACATCAGCAGGCGGCTAATCCTGGTCATAGGCGGCCAGGCGTTGAGCTGGGCCCTTCAAGAGGAGCTGAAGAGCAGCTTCCTGGAGCTGAGCCGTAAATGCAAGGCAGTCATCTGCTGCAGGTCACCCACTGCAGAAGAGCCAGGTGGTGCGGCTGATCAGGACCAGCTGGTGTGTCATGACCTGGCTGTGGGTAAGGATTCAGCCTGTAGCAAAACTGCTCGGATGTTTTACACATACTGCTTGTTGATGTCTGCTGTGTGTGTTGTCTTTAACACAACAAAACACACCCATAACCAGACTTCAGGGGCTGAACCTGAGAATCACAACACAACAACAGACCTGCTATTAGACCTATTAGTAAATGTTGGGCAAACAAAATAAATAAAATACTGACTTTCGGGTTGGGCCATGGATCTAAAATCTTCTACCATAATATATAGCAATTTCACATCACAATATCAGCCTGCAGTATAAATTTTAGTATAAATTCAGCAGTAAATTAGTGTAATATCATGGCAATATACTTTCTTACATCACAAGCTCCTTCTGTGAAATGATGAGAGTGAAGTTAAGAGGTGATTTACTGCCTCTAAAAAACTTAAGCGAAATCTGTGTGCCTGTGGTTGACCCTGGACCCAGATGTTGAACATTTTTCTTGGGTATTCGCAGAATGTATTGACATACTGATGTAGGTGTACTGTAGGTTTGAAGCCCCGATCGCTGTTGACAGTACTTTTTGCACGTCCTCTACCTCAGACATGGAGGACAATGTGAAAAGTTGTTGTGGTCATTCAGGTGATGGAGCCAATGATGTGAGCATGATTCGAACATGGCGTAGACATCCAGGATATCTGGTCGAAGGAGGGAATACCCAGGTAGCGGCCTCTGCATTCACCTGGACACAGCACACACTGCAATCACTTTTAGTCTTTAAATATCATGTTGTTAGTTCACATTTTGCATAGTGATACACCCTGTCTCATACACACTCTTCTCTGAGCTCTAATAGCAGAGCTAAGGTTTTCGATCTTATTAGCATCTATTTGTACATTAGTATGTACAGTTGACACCCACAAACATTCTGACAGTTACATTTCTTATGAGATATTACATTACAGAGCCGTCTCAGCTTCCGGTTTGAGCAGGTTTATGGTACATCAGTACTAACAGGCAGTGTGTGACATACAACACAACACAGTCCGTGGTGGGGCACCAGTGTTGTATTTAGTTGGTGGACAGAGATCCAGACGTGACTCAGGGCGATGACAGCTGCCGTTCAGATGGGTGGGTTGTCCAGTCACTAAAGAGATGACCAGGCAGGTGAAGAAGATAATAATGAAGGCTGTCTGATCTTGGCTGGTGGCTGGATCTCCATAGTTGTATGTTGATGTAAAAGCTGCGATGTGGCCCTATAATGTCATATCCATTCTTTTAATTCATGTTGAGATGAGCTGAGCTCAGGCCTGAATAAAACAGTATTGAACTGTCCAAATACCTGCTGTCAGTATGGACATGATAGCAGGTAACGAGGCATCAAATACCTCATCGGCACAGACTGTGTGTGAAGCAGTCACTCTGTGTTTCTGAATATTTGCCCTAATTGGTATATTGTGGCTATATTGTCTCAGGCTGTGATGTCCAGTGACTTTGCTGTCTCAGGTTTAAACACCTCAGGCTGCTGCTGGTTCAAATCACTAATTTTCTCTGGTGCAGTCCCTCCTACTTCATCTACAAGGCATTGGTGGTGTCATTCTCAAAACTCTTCAAACTTGGTGAGTTGATAATATTGTGGTGGAAAATACATCTGGACTTCAGCATATGAGGGTATAGCTGTTAAATATTGAACTAATGCTGCAATACAATTTTATTGAACATAAACGCATTTTCAGTGTCTTCTCCTTCAACATACTTCCTTCTGCATCAACACACAGCTTTCTGCAGTCGGATTATTACACTGATCAGAAAACGAAGTACCAGTCTTATTGGACAGTTGTCTTCAGACCCTCCACCAACATTCTGTTTTTAACTAACACAGACTGAAAATGTGTTCCTTTGAGCTGGAACTGATCTTGGGAGAAGGAAAAAGTCTGAGTTATAGATCAAGGTGATAGGAGGTGATCAAGCACTGTGATTGTTTTGAGCCAGGGCCCTTTCCTTTGATCAGATTCAGTTTGGGACAACTTGCTTTACACTTTTTGTCATGTTCAAATTTTCATGCAAAATTTGCGAACTGTCTCTTTTGCTCGTGGAGACCGCTGCTATCATTCTTGTACTGAGTCGTCAAACTGTTTCGATGATTTTATTCGATTTGTTGAATCATTTTCAAGTTTTTGATTTGCATGGAAACCACCACAGAGCATTCTGCGTCTTGGACATCCTCTCTGCCTTCACATCTTTTGTTCCATTCAAACACATGCATGACATACAGTGTTCCCATACAAAATACCAGAAAGATTCAGCTGCTGTTTGTTCAATTTCACCAAAATTTCAGGATTAAATACGTTGCTCAACTTTTAAGTAATCATTTTCGGCCTTAGCAAAAACATGGTACTTCAATCATTAAGCAATAAGAGATGTCCTTGTTGAAACTTACAGCAGACTATTATTGTGAATACCCAGCCTTTAATATATAACACTCAATTCGACTGGTTTTATCTTCATAAAGAGCAGTCTCATTATTCAATAGCCATACCTCAATGCGTCCTTTACATTTATTGCAACGTTCCGTAGAGACACTGGACACTGGGATCAGTCTACATAATCTACTAATGAATCTGATCCAGATTCTTTCGGTGTCTAGCTAGTCTGGCTGCTTTATTTTATAGGAAGGCTTGTAGGACACACACAAACCTGCAGCCTCAGGTGAAGTGATCTTCTTCTTCCTCATTCAGCTATTATGGATAGAATAAAATATTTTGATCACATAATTTTCTTAAGATGGACGAAAGAGTGATCCTTTCCGTGAAACATAAATATGTTTTCCTATATCTATCCACTCTTGTGCTGTGGGGGTTCAGGAATCAGCCAGTGTCTAGAGTGAGGGGCTTTTTACAAGCGATACCAGGATCCCAAATATGAATTCATCAAGGTGCCCTGCCCAAAAATCAACTTTTCCTAAGAATAAGAGGAAAACTGCCAACATTTAATATCTCTCCTCCTGTGAAGTGTGTTTTTGGTGTAATAAAATGCTTGAGTTAAGCATTAAGTTTTGTATATTTTAATCGGGTTACATACATTCAATAATCCTTGTCCGATATTTAAAGATTACCTCTCTTTCATTTCTTTTAATATATTCAGTAGTATGCATTTTTTTTGTCAAAAGCCTTTATAAATTCTAGACATACCACCATAATTTAGGTCATTTTGGTAGCACCTAGAAATATTTCAATATTGGATCATCAAGATCAATTTTAAATTCGATGTTATGTTCAAAATAATTGTACATCTGAGATATCTAAAGAGTCATGTTTTCAAAGGTGATATTCCTTCTCAGGTTTTTCAGGTTTTTCAAAGTAATTTTCCCTTATCTGTAAGTGGTAGAATGTTATTACTTCTTTGAGATCCAGGATGCTGATCTGATCCATTTCATTGAGCTTAAACTCGGGATCATAAACCGCACCATTGAATTATTCGCGATGTGTCATCTAAGTATATTATCAATATTTCCTTTTAATATATCCCAGATTTTAACTGAAGTTTTGATAGAATATTGTTAATAAATCTTCAAATTTTTATAAGCCAGTAATGCATGTACAGGGGACCATTCATGAGGAGAGTTCTATGTCTTTCATCTGGCTTGAAAAGACAGTGTACACATATTTTACAGTGTACACAAAGGTTGTCTAGACTCTGCGTAATAGTAATCTTCAAATAAATTCCATCTTTGTATATAAGTCTTTGATTTTGTAAAAGATTTCTTTTAGTAGTATATTCTAAATATTTCAGTGGTCCCCAGTCGATGTAGTGAAATTTCTCTCTAAGATATTTTTAGAATTGTATAATTAAGTTAAAATCTGAGTTTTTGTTCGCAACAGCACTCTGAGGGGAAGCTGTCTGGACCAGGTGATTTGTTCTTAAGTCTGGAGATGGCGCTGTTGTCAACTCAGTTACTGCCTTCTGTTGTTGTTATTAGTGTGAATGCTAGTGGATGCTTCCTGATCAGACGTTTGGTGGTTCAATTCCCAGCTCTGGTCACTGAACCAGTGTAAATTTTACTGATTACCATAAACTATTCAACTACCAAAACATTCAGCTTTCCTGGACATTTAATGTATTCAGCCCGTTTCTACTATTCAGCTTTTGCAACTGTTATTTACTATATTAAAGTGAAATAAGTGTTTGCGATAACTGGCAATGGAAGTCTTTCACATCACTGTGGAGAAGTTGTTACCTTCTTTGCAGAATTGTTTTTAATTCAGCCATTGTGGGGTTTTCCGAGCATGAGCAGCCTGTTAAGGTCATGCCACAGCATCTCAATCGGATTTAAGTTTTGGACTTTTGACTATAGGCCATTTCAAAACGATTTAGCTTTTTTGAGCCATTCAGAGGTGGACTTGCTGGTACTTGGATCATTGTCCTGATGTATAACCCATGGCGACAGGTCACAAACTGATGGCGGACATTCTCCCCTCAGGATTTTATGGTAGAGAGCAGAATCCATGGTGCGACTTCGTCGTCCGATTACAGGCTGACAAAGCAGCCCGAACCGTACGCACTACCACCATGTTTGACTGTCGTTATGATGTTTTTTCAAAATGCTACGTTAGTTTTACGCAGATGTAAGGATGCACACCTTCAAAAAGTTCCACTTTTGTCTCGGTCAGTCCATGAAGATATTTTCCCCAAAGTCTTGGGGATCATCAATATGTTTTTTGGCAAAATGTGAGATGGGCCTTTGTGTTCCTTTTGGTCCAGCAGTGGTTTTCACCTTGGAACTCTCCACATGGAGGCCATTTTGCCCTGTCTCTTTCTTGTTGAATCATAAACACCCCAGTGCTGAGGCAAAGTGAGGCCTGCAGTGCTTTAGATGTTGTTCAGGGGTTTTGTGACCTCCTGGATGAGTCGTTGATGCGCTCTTGGAGGTAATTTTGGTAGGCTGGCACTCCTGGGAGGTTCTGTTGTTCATCTTTTCATAATTTTGTGGATAATGGCTCTCCTGTCAGTTCGCTGAGTCAGAAAACCTTAGAAGTAGCTTTGTTGCCCTTTCCAGACTGATGAATGGTGACTTTGTTTCTTATCTGTTCTTGAATTTCTTTAGATCCGGCCATGATGTGTACTTCATGTTGTCAGACAGGTTCTATTTAAGTGATTTCTTGAATCTGGGTCTGGCAGTGTCAGGCCTGGGTGTGACCAGTGTGAAATTGAACTCAGCTTTCCAAAGTGTGGTTAATCACTGTTAATTAAGTGATCTAAAGGGAGCAGTACTTTTTCACATAGGGCTTGGGATTATTGGATAGCTTTCCCTTAATAAATGGGAAGTATCATTTAAAACTGCTTTTGTATTTACTCAGGAGTTATCTTTGTCAAATATTAAGAATTTGTTTTGATGGTGTGACAAATATGCAAAAATGAAAGTATGTAAGGGCAAATACTTTTCACAACTGTAACAACCTGCTTGTTCTGGTTTTAAATCTCAGTGGCAGAACCGAGAAGTCAGTTTTTCCCAGTACAAGCACTGGAAAATACAATTGGAATAAAGAACAATCAGGATGTTCATGTGTCTGTGTCTGCAGATGTATGTGTGAATCTGCTGTTCTAGTATCAGTTCTTCTGTGGTTTTCTCTGGGGCCGTCATGACCAACCTGGGTACTCATCCTCTTCAGCCTGCTCTTCACCTCCATTCCTCCTCTTATCTGGGGTTCTGGACCAGGACAGCCTGAACACTCTGATAGCTTACCAGAGCTCTATCGGGTACACACACCTCAGGTGACACACACAACACACCTACAATACAAGCAATGGCATTCCTACAATAAGTAAGTGTTCTATGTGTTATAGTGGAATGGGACCACAGGAGCTTCAAAAGTTCTACTGTGACACAGACAATAAAATCTTAGCTGGCCAGCACATCAGTTAGATGGCTGACCTATATAACAGACACTAAGGTTCAAGAAAACCCTCATCTGTTTGCCTCCATTAAATAAAGGTATAATTAAAGATTAATAACAAGTTCAAATTGACTGTCTCTTGTTTAACTTTTTTAGTCTACTGTATATTCTCTATTACTTCTCTAATTATTTTCTTTAAATAATTCCATATATGACTTAGTAAAAGAGTCATTTTCCTCCATACAGGAGTCAACATGGCCACATGTGGTGCATTTGTTAATGTGGAAAAAAACACAGTGTCTTTAAGATAGAGAATGACTGTAGCTCATACTGTAGGTTATGTATGGACATGTAGTACTGTATGGTAAAATGGATGCTAACTAATGTTATTTACCCTTATTACTGACTATTAATTGAGCGGAGGATGGGAGGATTTGGAGGACTGTTCACTGGGGTTTGTAATGTTGTGACCCCACCAAATCTTGATCAAATGAAATGGCAAGCAGGACAAAAGGGTCAAGGTCAGTTGTATTTTTACAGATCCAAATCATAATGGGTCTTTTCGTACACAACAGGTCTGAACTGTTTCTTTATGGTTCCCACCATGAAGCAGTATTAAGCGACAGAGAAGAAGAAAAATCTCCTTTAAAGAGACAGAAACCTCAAACAGAACCTGTGAACCTGCCTGTGAGCCTGTCTGTGACCTGTCTGTGGACCTGCCTGTTGACCTGTCCTGGTGACCTGTCTGTGAGAGAGACTAACAGGTGGATCCTGGTTCTCTGCAGGTCTATGTTCCCTACATGTTCTGGATCACAGTCCTGGATGCATTTACCAAAGCCTTATCTGCTTCTTTGCTGTACCTTACTTTGTAAGTACACTGTGAATATCATCGTGAATATTATGACATACTAACATACACAGCTCATATACTACTGGTCCCGTCTGACTGTGTGTGATGTTTGTCTCAGGCTCTGGCAGGATCAGATGTTGGGGAGCTGTCATTGAAACTCTCCCATCAGCCTCAGCTCTCCTCATCATCCTGCTGCACCAAGTCCTGGAGAGTCATGTTCTGGTCGAACACCTGCTGCACTGAAACCACTTCTTTTTCTGTGTTTGCCTTTATTATTTTGCCATTGGAATACTGACAGTGTCCAGGATGATTTGTATATTACTGTAAAGATACCACAGAGTGCAGTGTGGAGTGTGAATGGGTGATCCACTGTGTTGTTTTGCAGACATGGATTCATGCTCTGGTTTTTAGTATCGATGGTGCATCCTACTTTGGCTTCTGCTTTCTGCTCTTCAGTGTGTCCCGCAATGTGACCTGCAGCCCCCACCAACCCTGTGGGTGTGGAAACACTCCACATGTCCCAGCCTCTCTTCTACATCATATGTGCTGTCACCACTGTAACAGCTCTGGCCCCATGAGTACACTCACACCCTCAAACACACTACTGTAAACACACACACACACACACCAAAGAACCATATGCATCTCAAATGCCAACACAAGAGCAGCTTTAATTTGACAAGATGGCTCATAGTCCTTAAAAACGGAAATGGTTCTGTTAAGTTTGCAGCTTTCATGATATTCATTTTACTCCACAGTAGAGTTTCCAATGTACATCAAAATACTAGTACCGAAGATGCCTCTAAACCAGTATATGCTGTGCTGGTTTTAGACTGATTTAAAGAGTGATTATTACCAATATTGTTACTGACCACTGTTTGTAGAATCTAAGGCCTTTATTCTTAATTCAGTGAAGGTTAATTCTCTCAATAGAAGAACCTCAGATTCCTGTTTCTGAACTGTTGGTCAGTCAGTAAACCCTGTCTTTGCTGGGAAGGTGGAGTCAAGACTTAGCATCACTGTTCATCCTGCCTCTGTAGTGTTGCTTATCACTCTGGCGATACTGAGAGCAATTTTCCTCTGTCACTCTGCCTGCTCCAGTGAGATCATGTCCCATGCGATAGTATCCTCAGCCCTCTTGATGTAATTCCAACAGACTTTTTATTTTGAGTTTTGAACTGACCACCTGCTGTCTGTAATGAACAACATGTTGGCTTTCCTATAAAACCGCTTGTGTCCAGCCAATCTCCTGGGCTCCTGGGCTTTCTAAACTTCTACTTTCATGGCAGCTTCTCAGCTGTGGAAAACAACAATGTCTTTGAAATTTCCAATCTGGTTTCCTGGAATTACAGTACTGACAAAGCCCCTCTCAAGGTCCCTAACAACCTGTTGATGAATGTTAGTACGGCTGTGCTCCAGCTCTTGTAGCTTCTGGAGCCTCTGCGGCCAACAACACTACTGATCATTTGTAAAATAAACCTTCAAATTGTATAGGTATGTGGTATATTTATTTGTACTCAAACTGATTCTCTTCATACTTGTATGTGTAACCTCTGTCATCTTAACCTAAAAATGTAAATTGTGCCTCAGGGTCAATTCTGGGTCTGATTTGGTTCCCCATTATTTATACTATGCTGTGTGATGTCATCCGTAGATCTGGCATTTCCTTTCATATTATGTGATGATGATGCACTATCTGTGATCCCACTGACCTCATTGTGCTGGGTCCTGGCTGACTTAAGAGCTGGATGTCAGTAAATTCCCTCAGCTCAATTCAAATAAAACGAAATTCTTGTTACTGATTATTTCTCACCAAACTATACTACTCCCTTACTGGTTTGTATCAAGCCTATTTGTGAGATCTTAGCGTTCTGTTTGAGTGTGATTTAATAGCGATCAGCATGTCACAAAACTCGTCCAATCCTGTCTTTACTGCAAATACTACTGAAATAATAAGATCCATATTGAATTCTTGAGATGCAGAAACTGTTGTACATGCCTTTTATTTCTTCACACATGACTTCTGCAACATGCTTTTTCATATCTTAACCAAAAACTTGAAATTACTTCAGACTGTTCAGGCTAGTCTTCTAACTGAAATAGGAGTACAATCCATCCCCTCTTTTACACTGGCTCCCTGTTTTTGTTTTAAGATCCACAGTTTGATCACTGTAGGTTCTTTGGTCTGGCTCCTCATTATATTTTACTAGATCTTTTTAAATATCCCATATGAACCTTTGTGTAGCTTTGATCCTTGGACAGGAGTCTTCCTGACTGTTCAGAGACAGGGTTGAAAACTAAAGGGGACCAGAATTTTTTGCTTTGTGGGGCCTTGAAGCTTTGAAACAACCTGCCCAGAATATTTTTAAGTCAAATGCTGGCAATAAGTGCTGTGAAAGTCTGATTACTTTCTGAGCCACTGAATATGAATATATATGTCCTTCTATGTATGCACCAAATTGTAATGTTTCTGATATGAAGTTACTCAGACTGTATCCTTTTGGCTCTGACACACTGTTCTCTGCAGGCTGTTATTTCGAGCTCTGCAGCACATGCCACTCTGATTCTCTGAAACTGGCTCAGACAGTCAAAATGGATGCAGAAACGCAAGGGAGATAAGCACTTTTTGGAACCTGAGCCACACAGAGTCAACAGGCTGCCAGTGTGTCGCCGACAACCCCAGCCGGACCCCAGCACAGCCTCAGTGGTGTCTGACCTCCCTCTACACTCCACACAGCCCAGGCAGCATCTCACTCGGGCCGGGGCTGAATGGCCAGTGGGAGATCATTGGGCAAAGAGGCCACAGTTCAGAGACACAGTGGCATTTCAAGCATTCAGGTGCACATGTCACTGGCAGAAAAAATTCCAGCTTTGGTTGCAATGAAGGCTGTGTACAGATGTGGACTTTCTATTACTCCCCACTCTTCTGAGCTCTGCTGAGAGGCTGCTGTCTTCACTCTTGGTGAGAACCACACAGGAGAATAGTTAACATTGGACATATTCTACTAATACATATTCTAAATTATTAGAGATCTGGTGGAAATATCACCAAACATTTATGAACCCAGAAGCTTTGAAACATGACTATCATGGAACATTTAAGACATTTCTATGATATTTTTAAAGGGGCATGTTTAATTTGAACATCAGGAAACAATCGAGCTTATTATCTTCTAATAAAGGAGAATGGGAACCAACTTCTCCTTAACGGTGTGAGCCACCAGGCTTGATGTAACAGGGCGTCTGATTGACGCAGTCAGGGCTACATTCACGAAGCTAAAGGCAGCCAAACCAGATTTGATTTGTTGTGCAAGACTTTGACGCAATCGCCCTATTTCTTCCATGGTGGTTTACTGAGTTATCATGGAACACGATGGTTAATACTTGAACAGAGACGAAGTTTACTTTCTACCGTGCATTGAAATGGTGCTTCACTGGGCTGAAAAGCCTTTTATGCAGCTAAAAGAAGTTTCTAGATGGCGGGGTTTCTGGTATGAACAAAGGAAATCAGCCTCCATATGAAGAGGCAGGATAAAGACATGTAACAGTGTGATGTGTGGTGGTGCCAGTACCACTGCTGTGGTAACGATCCTGGTGTTAACAGAGGTGTGCTCAGTTACCACTTTGTCCTTGATGACCTGTAGTAAGGCCTGCTGGTGTTTTCCTGTCAGCTACTCTCAGCGGTCAGGGCTGATCACTGCCATCATACTGACCTGATTCCTGAACCAGTCTGTTTATTAGTTTACTGATCTTGTGTTGCTGTAATGAACAGTCTCCATACTGAGCCCCACATCTGTACAGGACATGGCAGTACTCATCTCAGAACAAGAGATTGAAGCTAACTATTTCATCCTGTTAGACTGGTGCATTAGACTGGCTGATCATTTTCAGGCTGAGCTGCATCATGTGGATTATAAGACCACACTTTGTTCAAGAGTTTGCTCTGTTCTCATCTGCTCTGCAGTTTGCTGCTGTTCAAATTTGACGTAGTTGTAACAGACCTAAATAACCAGTGATGGTGCTGAAGGATGGTGTCAGTGACACTGTGAATAATACATGTTTACAGACTATTTCAGATGCATCTAACTTTTTTCCACTGATGGAGCTGTTGTTGCTGTGTTGGTTTCCCTCTCATTAGTCAAAGACAGAAAATCAATTCAAAAGTCAAACAGATGCTTGAAACTCTTTGATTTAGTGGTGTATGTAGTCAATCACACAGTCAGCATTAGGTTACATTATCCTTCCGCTATTAATGCACTTTGTTGACACAGATTGGTTGAAAAGGTGCACTGTTGATCATGTACACAGAACAAACGTGAATTCAGACATCTTCAGAGCAACAACTGCAGAGTTTCCACAGAAAAAAAGTTTTCTAAGTCTAATCTAACACCTTAACTAACTTCACATGAAGGTACTTTGATATTTTCATAATCTTTGGTGAAATGAACATGTCTCTTCCTTACCATCTATTTTTAATTCTGTTAATAACAGAAGATGTGTGAGATATTAGCGAGTTGTTCGAAATTTGAATAAATACCATAATCTTTGTTTGAAATGAAAGCCATATTTGTTGAGATTCGTTTCAGACCCATCTGTTTTGGGAGTGTGAATGTATTCTGCAGCAACTTTAAAATATAAGTGACCTTAGCACTCTTCCTCTGATACAATACCTTCAGGTTTTGACCTTTCCACAAAAGCCTTGATCGTTTATCACTGATGAGGATTGTTATATTATGTAATGATCCACTTGTTTCATTGTTTAATATTTGTATGACACATTGCAATAATTAAAATTGACTGTTAATTCAGACCTTGTGTTGTGTGTGCACGAGTATCACCGCAAAGTCCATCAGGATTAGAGGAAAAGTTCTTTATGACATTTTATCTAAAATATGGTCCATTCTCACTCTTCAGTGTTTGGCACACAGCTGAAACATTCGAAATATATGAAACCCATGCGTGTTTCACCAGTGGTGAAATTCAGGTCTGTTATAATCATGAGTGTAAAGAGAGAAAACACAATTGATATTACACAGGTCTCAGTAAACATATTTCCTCTTGGGCGTGTTTGACTGTTGAGCTTTCACTTCTGTCTGACAGCTGCTCCTCACAGGATCAGGGACTGGACTGAATCGAACATGATTTCTGATGATGCGTCTGCAGGACATGGGCGACGAGCTGGAGACTCCTGGGGTAAGACCGTCTGTCAGCCTGTCCTGTCTTAGCTATCGAGAGGAAAATCAGACGCTGTGTCTCGAGCCCTGTGCCCGGTTCATGTAATCATGCAAGTGAGGGTGTTGTTACTTGTCACAGCTGTGCAAAGAATGCTGTCATCAGACAGCTGTCCATCCTGTAGTTGTTGCTCTGCGCTTTGAATGGTCGCCCATTTAGTTTGACTGCTTGTCATTTCTGACTCTTGGAATCTGACTGGGTGGAGAGATGATCAGGTTTGAACTTAGACTATGTTCAGCTTTTAAACATAGTATGAGCACTGGGCTCTTTACCAGCTACATGTGCTCTCCTGTGGATCAATGAACCAGCTCAGCTCTGGGTCCTGCTCTTTCTCGGCCCTTTGATATCGACTCGCGATTCTGCTGTTAAAGGGGAAAGTTAGGAAACTTACTGGTGAGCGACTCCGTTTTCTGTACGTTTCGTTGCTCCATTGACATCTAGACTCCAGGTCAGACCAGGTCTGGAGCCACGGAAAAAACCGGAGAATGGTCACTTTAATTTCCCTTAACTTCCCATAACGGCGGACTCGGAAGCAAACTTCAGTGACTCCGAATCCCGAGCAGGGATACAGGTCCTGTGAAGTCAGAGGTCAGATGCTGCGCAGAGGTGGTTGATTTAAACGGTGAACAATACCCACTGTCACTGCTCTCACTTCTCTGACCATACAGCAGCTGGGTCACACCCAGGAGGCACAGGAGGACACAGGATGCTCTGAGGTGATGAGTACCTCTGTAATTTTCCTGAGATGATTATTTTTCTTTAGAGGCATTTATTGACAACAGCAGAGACTGACCAACTGCGGGAAGTGGGGGAGGGGGAAGACGGGAATGATGTATTCAAGGTCTGGTACTGATCATTTCGGACATGTTTAGCAACACTGGACCACAAGACATATCATGTCAGAGTCTTTAATAAGCATCATAAAGAACTGTTCGCCGAGACAAAGAAGAACAAAGTCACAGTGATAATTCATTACGACCTGATCTCAACACTACAGTCGGTCTGGGATTGTGAAGAGACGGTCGCGGAAGTACTGATCATTTTGTTTTCCTGCCGCTGCACTGGCCATAGGGTGCATGATATATATATATACAGCACATAATGAGTGTGTCCTGAGTCACAGCTGTGACCTGTGTCTGGAAGTATTACCTCAAACATTAGCCAGTGAATGTGCCTCGACAGTTGTAACAGTCAGACTGAGATGAACAGTTTAATATTTGATTGTGTGGAGAGACCATATTTGTTCAGTTTCTTTCTCTTCAAACACTCAACCATCAATGCAAATTATGAACTTTCACATCCATTTCTGGTTCCGCTGCATCCTGTTTTATAGTCTGGGGTTGGTTTTGACAGCAACAATCATCCACTTCTCTGAAAACCTGTGGAAGGTCTGTTCTTCACATTATTTTTAGTCAGTGTAGCAGATAGCGTCTATTTGCTACGTGGCCAGCTAATAACCACTCTGGGGCTGGGCAGTAAACCAACATGAAAACCAGAGGTATCATATCATAGTGATAGATCATATCCCATTATCCTGTACACTGTAACGAAAACTTTTTACAACCAGCTGCATCTCATGGTCTTCATCAGTGGAGTCCATCTGTTGATATGAACTCTGAGAGAGACCCTGAGTTGAAGATTTTCAAGATTTGTCCACATTAACAACAGCAGTTCAATCAGGAGGGCTGAGACAAAAGCATGTACAAATCTGGAGTAGAATATAATTTTATTGTGCACAGGAGAAATAGAGGTTTGGTGATTAGACCCCAGCAGTGGTGATCCTACAAGGAAACGGTAATATTTAAGTGGTACGCACGGTAGCAGAAACTGCTACCCCAGAAGAACTAGACCTGGTGGCCAGTGATGGTAAGGTGAGGCTTAGTCAGGTCAATGATTATTTTCATGTACGATGAAGGTTATCTCAAGGCACTTTTCTTATGAGCGAGTCTGGAGCTGGCCTCTTACATTTGAGAAGGGCCAACAGTTCCCACCATGAGCAAAGCCTGGGCGACAGTGGCAAGGAAAACCTCAAGCAGAGACAAGTGGACGTCCATCTATATGCATGACTTGTATTGATTAAAAACAGAATTGATAGGTGGGGCTTAGAGGAATGGCGAAACGGCAGCAGTTCAACTGGTATGTGCAGATGAACAGTCCTCTGATTGAACTTTCCTAAAAGCTTCATTAAAATATTTCTGTCTGATGTAATGCACATTACACCAATCATCATAATTAAACCTGAGTTCCAACCAAGCTGCCAGCCTGGCTCTTTCACTGCATCTTCAACTCTATCAAGTGCTTCCTCATGGAGACAAAACACAGTCCAAAACAACAAAATGTAAGAGACAGTTTTTAAAAGATCATTTTATTTCTTCTGACTTTATTGAAATTGGTACCACTACGACCTGTCCCGCCCACGCTTCTGAGAGAGCCCTCCTTCTGTCTAATACAGGACTGATGGAAGTTATCTCTGAGAACAGTAATGAGGATCAGGCTACTTTTGCCCTGTCTGTCCAGGTCAGTCCATCTGTAGTATCATTAACTGAACTGACGAAATACACCCTGGTTTGGTCAGTTTAACTGGTGACCTGTAATCTCTGTTGTGAATCACTAATTGTTAGTCCCTCACTATCTGTACGAATAAATGTGTACACAGCACCAAATGTGTCCATCAATTATTTATTTTCTTCTTCTTCTTTGTTCTTTGATAAAACAGATCTAATATCTTTGCTGATGGTATATTTCGTGCAGGATGTGCTGTGATACAGCTGTAAACTATTGTTCTGTTTGATGAAAAATAAATAATGTTTATTTTATATGATATCAGTGAGATATGCAGTCCTCATATGTGACTTTGGTGCAACATCAAATCTATTTGTCAGGGCGAAGGATTCAGTGAAGCATTTCCGTGACCGCTGAGACAATGTTGTGTTTGGGTTTAATGAGTTTACAACTCTTCAGGTTTTGTCAACCACTTTTGTAACCAGCCTCTGCTGGGCAGTGACCTGAGTGCGCTGTCCAGCTCTTCACTGACAAACTTACTGCAGGTAACCAGCTTATGTGTTCTGTTCTCAGCTGATGGCTTGCTTCGTGGTGCACACATTATATACTATGAGATCTTAAATTTTCTGGTTCAGTGATGTCATAGCACAGACAACAGTGTCTTTGAGTATAGTTGGACAGATAAAGTTCAAGTAGAAATAGGCAGGAGTTTGAAACGCTGTCAAGGTATGAGTCAGGATGGATAATAATAATAATAATAATAATAATAATAACACCTGTTTAACAGTAAAACAAACAGACTTCAAGCAGAAGCCTATAAAAATAGTATAAAGTGGGATTCCTGGAATCTCACAACCTTTAAGTTACAAACTCTGGAAAAGTCACAGGGGCTGGTGCAAAGATGTAAAATGGGGAATGATGTCATTTCCTGGGTTTCTTTACAACAACAGCAACATTTTGAGTACATTGGAGAGCAAGACATTCACTTCTGGATGAGGCCGTCAAACTACATCACTCACTGCTCACTAACTCTAATGCTTGTTTTACATCTACACATCACTTTCTTATATCCATTACAGGCTGTTGAATTGGTTGTGACCCATTCCTGTCAGATAAAACACTGCTGCTGAGCCACTCAGTTAATTGGTTCAATTTTACCTGCTGACACTGCTAGGTTTAAATGCCCCTGGTTTATCTTGACTCTTTTTAGCAATAGTGAAGATTGCTGTAACACAGTTTTAAGGAAGTTGTGGCCACAACCATGACAGTGCAGTGTTAAACAAATAAAACATTTTATCAGTTATAGAAAGAAGTTGTTACACATAACTCAGAGACAAGTCTAAAAATGAAAAAAACTCACAACAGTCCCACATGCCATTTTGTTTGGGATGTTATCTTCTTCTGTGGGTTTGATGTCCAGGTAGTCAGACCTGTAACCTCCCCTCTGCCTCTCAACCAGGAACCCTAATTGTGCTGAAGTGTCCATACCCATATGGCGTGTGGAGGAGCCATCCATCATGAGTCTGTGCGAGTTCACACAGCCATACGGACAGGCCGCGCACAGGGGAGCCAGTCTTTGTGGCGATGCACCATCGGGTATGACTTCTACACACACACCTGTCAGCAGGTGGAAATGAATCTACTCGCAAAAAGCACAGCAGGCCTGTGAAGCTCTGGATTGTCCACATCTTCACATGTGGGCAAATTCAAACTTCTAAAGGAACTCTATTCATGGGCGTCTAATAAGAGCTATTCTCTTTGTACCAAAATTGAATTTTTTTCCTTTTTTCAAAACAATTTTTTTTCTAATGTCGGTGCTAACCTGAGCATGACCACATAACTAGTTTACAACCACCTACAGTAGTAAGAGATACTAGAATGGGCATATCAGTGACAAACAGATTATTTTAGGGTTATGGTACATCTTCAACAATGAACAATTTATCTGGCACTCTGAGAAATCATCTTCTTCATACACACACAAGAAACACTCTGTATTAGTTAAGACCAGCAAATAAATATGCATACCAAAACAGTTCTATCGTTATGAACTGTAGAAGTGTTCGGTATGTAAATTCACGTAGGGACAGTTTGAGCATAGATCATCTGAGAACTATTTCCTCTTGCTTCAGGGTGGCCACAAGTGAACTTATAAACGCAATCGGCATGTGATGGTGTCTGCCTCCTTTGCCGAGAATTAAGCTGCTTCACTAATTGGTTCCTTGTGGATGATCATCATGTATTCTCTTTGCTGATTGGTGTCTAAACCTCATTTGGTGAAAACAGAAATATCATGAAATGACAAGTTGGAAGCTTGATGGTGGAGACGTTGACGTCATGTGACAGAAGCTGAAGCTCGGCTCTCGCCCATCTCTTAGTCTTGACCAGTGAATGGAGTTATGACTCAGTGGATGGAGCCAGCTACCAGAGCTGTGTCTTGACAAGCGTGTTCTTGTGTAAGATGGCGATCACCAAGCAAAGTAGGGTCAGCCCTATAAGCAATGAGCCAACAACTTCATCCACTGATGAAGCTGTGAGATATGGTTGAAAAGCGCAAAAAAGCTACCAAAAGCAGACCTTGAGTTGATATGATTTTGGCCGGATCAAGGGCTGTAATAAACCAATAATATCTGTTTTGAAAGTCAATACTTTCTGTCTGTGTACTAATAGTCCACTCATTGTCTTTTCAGCTGGGCACAAAGGAAGGCTATCTGGTGAAAAAAGGGCAGTGGTGAAGGTGAGCCTGCAGAGGATCTGTAAAGGTTGCTCCTCATTGTGTCTGAGCACAAATCAGATTTAAACAGTGAATCTGTTTACAGTTGTTCTATTGAACATGTCATTTAACTATGTGCATGGGCTCTGCTCAGTGTTTAACACAGGTCAGTGACTGGTTTAAATACATCCACTGTTCAACCTTCTGTAGAACTGGAAACAATTAGTTCACACTCAGCAGACCCTGAACTCAAATACTTCAAAGACAAATGGTGAGTGTCTCCTCTCAGCTCTGGGTGTGTTCCACAACTGCTGTTGGATTTATAGCAGCATGTGGCTACAATGTCTGTGAAGTTTCAGCTGCTTCTAGTCAATAACAGTTAGGCTGTGACAATGTTTGTCAATATTTGCGATGTGAGCCATTCGAACCTTGGATCTGAGAGAGTGCTCTGCAGTCGGTTTATTCTCTCAGGACGATCAACTGCTTCTGGTGAGTTAATATGACAATTAACCCAGTAACGCAATAATAACAATAATACCTGTAGAGTACTATGTTTCTAAATATAACCACAGGTGTTGGAGGTGGGGGTTGTAGCAGTAGGAAGCTTGTAAACAGATCAGACTCTACGGCTCCCAGGGCAGAAACACCTACAGAAAGAGACAGAGAGAGAGAGACAGGCACAATACTACGGAAGGAAGATATTGAGTTAGTAACATGTATTTATGGGATATGAATCCATACTGAGAGAGAGGCGCTCAGTGCATCATGGGAGTCTCCTGTTAGTCTAGACTATAACAGTATATTAACTGGATGGTTCAGACCTGATCCAGTCCTAACTATAAGCTTTATCAAGAGAGGAAAGTTTGGAAGCTGACTCTTTAAGGTACAGAAGGTGTCTGCCTACTGGACCCAATGTGGAAGAAGTGCCACAGCATAGATAAAAAACTTTGTATTTATACAAGTTTGCTGAATGTCGAGGTTGAAACTCACCCACGCGACAGGGGTGGCAGTGCAGGAGACCAGGTGACTAGGTCTACACCTTTAAAAGAGAGAATGTCAGTGATCGGCTGACCACCCACACCTGGTACACTTCATAAATCACCAAATCATGTTGGTGTGTCTGAAAAACAGATATGACTAGATTTACCATTTAAGGAATTTAGGAATATGTATGAATTTGAGACAGTGGAATGAAAACTAAAACAATAAAGATATTAGGAGTATATTTTACAGGGCTTCTTTGAAGGACCCCCTGTTTACCATCCAGTAGGATCATCCTGGCTAAATAAAGACAATTAAAAAGACAGTGTTAAAGGTATAGTTGAAATTTACCAACACAGTGAACCTGGCTTTTGGGCCTCTGGAGTCTGGAGCCTCAGGGCAGCTTTGTAATCTTGTTGCTAAATCTCAGCCCAGTGTATCTGTTACATTACTGAAGGGTGATGATCTGTTGTCAGTGAGTGTGACGTAGTCTTGTACCTTCATTTTCATAAACACTAAATGTTGGGTGAAAATGAATTCTATTAAGGTGTACTTACCAGCTTTCTCTGAGCTTTCACCTACAGCTACAATTTGGTCTTTATTTCATACTGTGGTAATGTGGCAAATAACAATGAACTTTCTGTGAAGACTGAGGATCTGTTGTAATAAAGCTCTGACAATGTCTCACACACTGATGGTCAACAATGAATCATATTAAACTCGTTGGTGAGCTACATCAATTAGTTGAGATAATATTTTGGAATGTCAGAGCACAAATTGGACTATCTCATTTCAAATTTATTAATTAATCCTTTGAGTCATTTTAAGTTATCAGATCAGCTTCTCCAACATTAATATTTGCTGTTTCTTTTAAATGGTGATTTTCTGACATTTTATAGACTTTATCAAAACAGAATGTAATGAAGCATGTGTATATGTTGTAATAAAGAGATAATATGAAAGTGAATACTAAAAAGCCAAATGTGCTGTGTATCAACATCTATCTGAGATCAACCCAACAGGTCTGAAGGCCATAGCAACTGTTTTTCTGAGCTGGACTTCCCCCACAGCAACAAAATCTGATGTTTGTGTTGTTTGAAAGAGAAGTCTGAGCAGTGAAATAACAGAAGGAAACACTCGGGGGAGGAGGTGGGTATTGGGTGTGCACATGCGCCAAAACAGGCAGTGGCTTCCTGAGGGTTGACCACTGATCCCCCTTTCTTACCTTTACACAGTGCTCACTTAGTTATTCAATCAAAGCAGGAGTTCTGATTTTGATTTTGATTCTCTTCCACCTCCTGTTTCTTCTAGCTTCTTCTTCCAGCAATCTAATATGGTCTTTCTACAAGTGAATGAAGGAACAATTGCGGCTGTGATATATTGTGAATATGCTGTGCTAGAACCCTGATGATTTACAGCTCTGGTTGATTTGTTTCCATAATAATGACAGTTAGGCTCATAGGTAATATTCATAGTGTGATTCCACTGTATTTTTAACATTTAAGTATTTAAAAAATGTGTATACTACTAATGTGTACACTGTTAAACTTAACAGGGTCATTTTACCTACAATGATCTAAAACACACACACACACAACATCAGTTACAGTGCAGGGCTGAAATTACAATATGTATGTACAGACAGGATCTCTGTACGAACAGGAGGAATGATTACTGCATTCAAAGCTTCTCTCAGCACTCATATGGACCATTGTTAAAATAGTTTGAAATTAGTCTGTAAAGAGGAGAAACAAAGTTTAGCTAAACCATGTATCCTAACTATGAATCAAACTCTGCCTGGGTTTCTGAGAACTGTCAGATGAAGGATCCTGTAAAGCAGAGGACGAGGATGTTACCTCACCAACCACAACATTGAAACCACACGACGGGTGAAATGAATAACATTAATCATCTCTTTACAATACAATGTTCTGCTGGGAAACCTTGGGCCCCTGATATTCATCTGGATGTTGCTGATACATATACCAATTTAACATTGTTGTAGACCAAACACACCTCCCCATAAAATGCACTCTAACAGGGCAACCCCAACAGAACAGTACTCCGACACCACAAAAACTGCTCAGGAATGGCTCAAGGAACACGACAAAAGAGCCCAAGGTGTTGACCTGGCCTCCAAATCCGTGAACATCTGTGGGATGCACCAGAACAAGACAGATGTTGGTGGTCCCACCCTGCAACCCACAGGACCAAAAGGATCGCTGCCAATATCTCAGTGCCAGACACCACAGGACACCCTCAGAGGGTCCTGTTTCATGCCTAATGGTCAGGCTGTTTAACGACACCAAAGGGAACCTATGCAATATTATTATACAAGTGTTTCTAATGTTGTGACGCTGATTGGTGTATGATTACTTGTTGGAGTCAGGTGGTCGGTCCGCTTCTCCTCAGTGACTCTTCATATCTGTGTGTATCCGGCATGGTGTTTCCTGAGAGAACATTTATCTCTGTTAAGGAGCAGGTGTGAGCAGATGAGCAGATCAAAGATTCTGAGGAGGTGAAACTGGTTGAGTTTGTTCAGACTGGATCTTTTCCACAGTCTGGCAGAACTCCAATGCTCCAACTCAAACCCTTTGGAGGAACCTCCTCCTCCCTCCCAGCATTCTGGGAAACATCTGGGGGTCAGGTCAGATTGAGGAAAGTAGATGATTACAACACCTCTGACTCGTGCTCCCACAGTGCAGTGAATCCATCTGTGTGTGAGGAAGGGGTTTTGCTTTCAGTGGTACAAACCAGTTGAATGTGAGTAATATGTCGGATAGCTTGTGTAATATTAACCACTTCCTTGTACTGAAATACCGTGTTTCTGCAACACCGATCCTCTGCTGGTTAAGCACATATTCTACCATGTTACACCAGAGAGTGTGTATGAAACACACTCTTTGATTCTCAGTTAAAGTCAAAGTTGAATCTTTGTGACCTGTTAATCTGACACCTGACATAAGCATGCCATTTGCTTTGCCGCTGTATAAGGATATTCAGTGGACTTACAATAACTGGTTCAAGCTCTTCGGTCATTGAGACGGTGACAGACCAGTGGTACAGACCTGGTGCTGAGTGAACATTCTGCTAGGGTAGCTGAGTCGCCACAGCCTCACACTTTCCAGACTGACCAAGCTTTTCGCACTTCTCACTGAGGGTCTGGGGGAACAGTTGTTAAGCTAAGATGAAGATATTGTTGTTAGTTACTACTCTCACTACTGAGAGTTATATAAATATGGAATAATGAAACTGTGCTGTTTAATGGGTTGTTGTGTTTTCCTCAATTAATGATAATGGGCAGCTCTGGCATTACAGGGGCCTTCTTATACGTTTAAGACTATCTTGCAAGGCTATTCTTCCAGTTTGGTGGTACCCTCAAGTTTCACATTGTTTGCTTTAACATGACATAACATCTTTTAACATTATTTATTATTTAGTTTATTATATTAGTCTTTTTTCATCTTTCATCTTTTCAATCACTTATTCCTGCTGCAACAGTAAATTTCACATTGTGGGACTAATAAAGTTATCTTATCTTATCTTATCTTATGTGGCTTTGGGAGATAAATTATGGAGCTAACATCTTTGTCTTATTATTTTCTTGCTTAGAAAACAATGGTGTTGAGTGTTGCTCACAGTGGTCTGCAGTGCAGATGATCCAATCTGGGAGGGACTAAAGTTGGCGTGGGGAGTCCCTTTGTTATGTTGAGACATGGCACTGAATTAGAGTTGATGGAATCACTTCCTTAAATTTTGCTAAAGCACAATCAGACAGATATCTAGTGAGGACATTGTTTTTACTGAGTCGGTAACTTGACTGGACTCAGCTCCAGGTGGTCCTCATCACCTCTACCAGATCACAAAGTTTCTAGTGCTGCCTTTGTTGCAACATCTAATACTAAAAAAACAAAAAAAAAACTTCCAGACCCATAGCATTACTGAAAACGTCTCTTTACCGATCCCAGAAAAAAGGTTTCACTGTCTGCTGTTATTCCTGATGTACACTGTACTCAGTGCTGTAGATAGTATTAATAGCAAAAGTGGTAACTAATCGCATCACCTTGGTTACACTTTTTTTTTTTCAGAGAGAGGACATATGACTCATATGGTTTTCTGGAGTTAGCCGTAATGCATAGTGGGAAGTTGACAATAAAAACAGTGGGTGCTTAACAAATTAACTGAATGGGTTTGGGAAAACTTTCATTGTTAAAGGATCAGCTGATTTCCTGAGTCACTGAGCAGAGTTTTAGTTTGTTTGTTTGTTTCCAGTCTCAGATCGAAAGGTCGATGAGTGCTGTCAGTGGAGTGCGGGGTGGAAAAGCCCCACCCTCGCGGGATGTCACATCAGCTGGATGAACGATGAGGAAATGATGAAGACTGTTCTGAAGACTGAGGAATAACCCTGACCATGAAAAACATGGGACATGTTTCCCTGAATGTACTGACTAGAGGCTAACAACTTTGTACAACTCTGTTTTTGCTTTAAACATATTTATTTAAAGATGCTTCATTTCTCATGAGTGTCCTGTTAGCAGGCCTGGCTTTGTTTTCTTCCCTGACTGTTGTTCCATAACATTTTGCTTTAACAGTTATTTAAAGGACAAGATCATTAGGTAGAACAAAACAATGTGTGTGTGCATCTGTCAACACTTTTTAACTTCCTGGTCCCAGTCCAAACCCAGTGGTTCCCACTGAAGAGTGAGGTGTCATAACAACTGCTCCTGATGATTCTCAAAAGCCGTCATTTCCTATAGCAGCTCACTGCTGTAGATTTTTAACAAACATGACTCACCTGATAACTTTGTCAGGGACTATTTTTTGTTAGTTTAATATTTAGCAGCATCAGTTCATTGTTGGTTTGGGTCTGCACATGGCGTTTTAATAAAGCCAAGAGAGGAAGCTTCTTAGGGTATTTCCAGCTTTATCACCATAAATTCCTGTAAACCAGTTCAGTTTAACACTGTGAACCCCTGGTTTATGGATGAATCATCATTTACTAAAAGAGATGTTTATTATTCATACATGATGCTGTCCTTACTGCTGCACATCCCTCAGCTGTGGGTACTGTGGGACAACACTGAAGACTGGTGTGAATATAGCCAAGTGATATGAAAATGATTTTAAATAAAACCAACTGAAGCGATTTAAAATCATTCATTTTGTGATCATTCCTCCTGTACATACCGCCCAGCCCACACATGATAGAAACCCCTGTTAGTTAACAGCTCAGTGTCGGCAAGTTAACTGTGTCCTACAACCACAACCCTGAACTGTAGCATTAAACCATATATGTGTAGATTTTAACAATTTTGCCTTCTGGCATGTAAGATATCACATGGAGAAAATGTCTGTAGACAAGTATGACTGAACATTACACACTAAATGACAAACTGACCTTACATAACACTACAACCTATATGTATTTTCTATTAAAACCTTAACAATGAAAAAAGGCAGAGAGACCACTTTAGAGTGCTATATCTGAAACATTTAAATCAAGACTTTGACATTTGATTTTACAGATAGCACCTAAATCTTTAGAAAGAGAAATAGCAAAAAACAAGCGTTAAAAAGGTGTACAGGAAGAAGTTAATCACGATATAAACAGGTCTGAATATGTTAACACTCCCACATCATTACTTTGAACTGTAAACACCTCCAGACAGGTTTCCCCCAGGACATGAATGCACCATTAAAGGTGGAGAGATTCAGTGAGCAGAATGTGATCCAGACAGGTGATCTGGTCTGTCGGAGTTTATGTCACCTCCTCCACCTGCCTCAGTTCCTCTATTAGTGGAGCCAACTCCTTCTCCAGACTCATGATGATACCTGAGGACACACACAGTATACTGTTGTTACTCCACCTGTCACCTACATGTTCAACAAGCAACACTGGCACATGTGGAAAACAGCTCAGCATGTGGTGTCTGTGATGACCCCTAACCTTTCTTGTGATGACCCCACCGGCACAACATGTCAGCTCAGCACAAAAGACATCTCACAGTCAGACTACAGGTGGTCATTAAAATTTACTGAGCTCATTAATTTGACAGACAACACAATGTTAGTCACTGCTGGTGAACAGCACACATCATCACAGTATTTGCTGTCACACTTCAGTTGTGTGGTTGTAATGAGCACTACTGCCTCTAGGAGGAGAGCTATAGACCTTTAGACCCCCTACTGTAAACTGTCCTGATAACAGTAGTGGGACCGCAACAGACAACTCACAGAATAATCTGTTCCTCATGTCTGGAATCCTTAGCTCCAACAGAACGAATGTTGCTGTATGATAATAACCTCCTGGCTGATCAGTGAAAAAGCACAGCTGTTTGTTTTGATAGTGGATTAGTCAGTAAGCAGCTTGAGAAATAATAAATGGTCAACAGAAGGCGAATACAGAAGCACATCTAGTAGCTCTGTGGAGTAAGAACTGACGTCAGTGAAGACACGTACTGGTGATCACACACATTAGACGCGGTGACAAGGTTGGACCACACATGCTGGTGTTAATAACAGCGTTTGGCTGCCCTGCCTGTTGAGATTCATCCAGCATATTGTGAGATCATTATGTGGACTGGAGCAGGCTGAGGGATGCGGCTGACTCTCAGCTCCCACAGGCTGGAGGGTGGGAATAAGGCCAAATACAAAGAGTACAAGTGGGACTGTGGAGGCCACAACCAGGGGCCAGGACGAGCCTCATCCATTAGGAACAGGAAGTGGTCAGAGTTAAGAAAAGCAGTAGTGAAGTGTAGAGGCTTTGAGAGAAGTTCAAAAATGACCAACATCATACAATAATCACTGAGAGATTTACCTGTGTTGGTTGCTATGAAACCCCAGTGACCAGTGGTAACCGACAGACTGCACAATCACACCTGTTCAACACAGACACACAAACATATTAGACAAAGGGATCCTCTGAGTTCCTCTAAAAATATTATAGAACATGTACTTTCTAAGAGACATCCATGAAGAACAGTTGGAGAACTGGTGTCTGACCTGGTAGGTGTTGTAGTAGCAGATGATGTACCTTGTTCTTAGGAGAGGCCCAGCTTACTGCCCTGATCATGGCCAAACGAGGGGCAGGCCCCGGGTCTCAGAAGCGTGAACCCGGAGCATTGTCGTGTAAACACGACACAGCCAGCGTTAACAACTGCCTGACAGTGAACAACTGTTCTTCTTCTTTATTCTACCTACACCATTATTTCTAATACTGTCTTACACAGTCTGCAGATACATGCAGAAAATATTTTAGATTTTCTTTGACTTCCCTTCAAGACAACAAACTGCAACCACATGTCCTGTTCACAGCACTAGGTTCTGATTTTCCATATGACAGGAGACAAATCCAGTGATGAGACTGATCCTTAACGTGTAATGACTGTGAGATTCCCCAAGACTTCTTATAATCAGCTGTCACCTCGACCTTCTGACCCTCTGCTGACCAGTTATCATTGCTGCTGCTTTAACTGTAATCCACCATCAACCAGGAGCTAGCAGCTGGTGAATAATTACATTACTGAAGTGAACTCTTCATAGCTGTTTGACAGTGAAAGGTTTTCAGTGGTTTGAATGTAAAGCAACAGCATGATGTTTTCAGAGAAAGTGATTTAACACAGCAACAGATTGTAGTTCTCAGAGCAGAATGAGCCCCTAAGTCTCCACAGCTTTCTGACCGGGACAGATCTGTAATATTCCTCTAACAACATGACTCAGGTTTTTAACACACAGGCCACAGCAGCACACAGTTAAACACACAGGACAGAGACTGGATGTACGTTTGGCTCTGCCTGCTGAGAGAACTACAATCACTTACATTTCCATGGAGGAGATTCTTCTCTTACATTACATCTACTATCTACATCTTTACTGTCACCTGCTCACCGTATGATCACCTTGATCACATGAATGAGGGTCAGTCTGTGTCTGATCAGACTGAATCCAGGAGAGTGGATGGTGATTTTATTCAGAGTTTGTGTATATGATCTCTGGGTCTGTACTATAATTTTATTCAGTTCCAATGTTTTCTTTATATACACTCTAAAAACACCTTATCTGTGAAGCCATGTTTAGGGATAGGTATTACTAGTAGCCTCTCCAAACTGTAGGATGGAAGACAAAGATGTTCTCAGACTGAACTGCAGCCTGATGACTTTCTATAAGCAAATAAATGCCTGTCACTCATTCAAGTGTGCAGAGATTTCTTTCAAAACATTTTGGTCTTGTCGGGTTAAACTAGAGTGATTATAGAACATCTGTGTAAACAGAAACTGACAAAAAGGCCATCGCTTTAACAGGCAGATAAAGTCAGCAACCTTACAGATGACACGTCTGAGCAGAACTGAGGAGGAACAGAAATGTCACAGTCACAGTGTCTTTGTCACACAGGAAACAACAAACTGCAGGAGGTAAGAGGCTGAAGGATTTCTGAGGATTCAGAAATAGTTTCTTACCTTTGATAACTGGGACACCATCCCTGTCTGTTACTACAACAGCATGAAGACCCTCAACACTGAAGGAGAAGACACAGTGGATTTGAAACGCGAAACACTGTTAACACTGTGTGACAGGGACATCACTGTTTCATCAAGTAACTCCAATCACACCCACCTTTGTAACTGTTTGTACAGGTATCTCTTCAAATCCTACAGAGAAAAACAGAGGACAGAGGATGAGCTGGTCAGACAGGCGGAAAAACTAACCTACAGTTTGGTTTTAGTCCTCTCTCTGTGGACCAAACATCTCTCCACACGAAACCCAACAAGCTCGACAAGCTACGTTACACATGTCACCTAGCAATACATTCACGGCACATTTTGACGCTGTGACGGAGAGGCCTCACTCACATCAGCCATGGTGAGCAGCGGTTTGTCGTGTTTCCCAGATGTTTCCCGCTGTCAGGAGAAAACAGACTCTGTTAAACCTTCTCATCGATACCGACCACCTCACACTGTCTATTCATAACACTGTGGGCTCTATGGAATCATGGCATGCTAACATGGTAGCTACTTAGCCAGCTAACTGTCGAGATTTAAGTACTTCCTCTTATAATTCAACCATCGCCTGCCTGAGTTAACCTCTGCGTGTTAGATTCATCTGAAATATATAAAGTTAGAAACTAAATGCGAATCAAATCAAAAACGTAAATAGCTTTACATACCGTACTTCAATCCTTTTTTCATTGACTTTACCACCAACGACTACATACTAGACATAACACACAGGCACAAATCACATGACTGACTTTTGTTTCCGTGTTGAGGAGAGTCAGTGCTGCGCAACATTACTGCAAAACACTGCCTGCAGGAGTCCTCCGTTTGAACAAAATGGCGGACTTCTGCGAGCGACATGTCCTTTTAGTTTGTTTGTCTGTTTTTCAAATAAACACTGTTATTGAAAATGTATATGATCAGTGTGGCAACATTAAGAGTAACTGGTACAATATGGATGTATCAATCCAGACTTTCAATGGGTGCATGAATGTATGGTCTAGAATGTTATGTACATTTTCTAATATAACAATATTTGTTTGTGGAGCTCTGGTAATAATACTAAATATCCAGTTTAATTGAATATGTGATTTGGAATATCGGTTTATTTTCTAACTCCCATCAAAATCAATAATATTTTATTACAGAAAGGTCCAATGAAGGAAGAAAAATGACTAAAATTAAAATATGTCTGGTGCTGTATTACTGTTGTTGTTATTGTTCAGTCTGAATCCTTATCTCACCCTCTATAGCATACTAACCTGCAGTTAGGAAGGAAGGAAGTGAAAATACAAAGCAGACTGAACAGTAAATAGCAGCTACCTTACTGTGTCAGTTGTATGGTCACTTGTCAGACTGTAACTGATGTTATAGTTGTGGACTATAATATGAAAAGGTGTTTCTGATGAGTGTTTCAGTTTTTCCTCTTCAGTAATAAAATCATCAGAGGATCTGTTATCACTGCTTGGTCTGAGTGTCAAAGTACCATCCAGAGGTTTTTCCAGTAGAACATTGTACAGTAACCAAATGATCAATGTTATTCACTTCACCTGTCAGTGGTTTAATGCTGATCAGCTGATCAGTGTACTTGTACATTACTGTGATGATGTGTGTTGTTTTTAATAAAGAAACACCATTCATAGACAGCTGTGTTGTAGCAGTTTGCAGAAACAGAATAAAGAGGCTCTGAGCAGTCATCATATCCCTGAGAACAAGTCCAAATATAACCAACTATTAATAGAATATCCTCACAGGCTGGACTTCACATGGTCTCTGTCCTGACACCACACATCTGTGAAGAGACTAGGAGGAAGCCGTCTACACTGTCCGTCTTTGTACTGGAGACTCAAACAGGTCAGTATACTGAGCAGAAAA
Organism: Lates japonicus; assembly: GCA_033238685.1. Classification (NCBI taxonomy): domain Eukaryota; kingdom Metazoa; phylum Chordata; class Actinopteri; family Centropomidae; genus Lates; species Lates japonicus. Next base: position 7,916,906 of record BRZM01000024.1, on the reverse strand, counting down.
GACGAAGTTGTTATTTGGCATGTATGCTGTTAATGATGAATATCCAGATACTTTTAGGTAGATTTCCATGAGTCAGTCAGAATCAGACGTTATTAAATTCTAACTCATTTGATAATAAAGATGATAAAGTAAAGAACACATTTTGACAGTTTGACAGTATTGCTGATCAATATTTTCCGAACTGAGAGACATGACTAAGGGGGAAATGTGGGTTGAAAGTTGAATTGACCTTTTTCACAGCGGTGGTTTTGACTTGTGGACAGGATCATCATTATTAAGGGGCTACAACAGGTTTTCATCTTGATTCCTGTGGTTTTGGTTTGGGATTACATGTATATGAATGACATTTAACTTCCTCCTGCTTTCCCTATCGTTTGTGGCAGAAAAACGTCTCCAGATTACCTCATCTAGAGGAGTTCTGCTTCATTCATTCTTCATTCTTTGTAGGTCCTTCTCCAAGGACTGTCATAGGCCATTTCCAAACTCAGGAACCAAAACAATCCCATGTTCTCATTTGCAGCAAGGAAAAACACACACTGAAATACCAGTGTACTAAATACAGTAGTTTCATGATCAAATTTCTGTCTCAGCTATTTGATGCTTCTCTAACAAGACTGAAGGTAGAGCTGTGGAATCAGACACACCAGTGTACCGAGGAGGAGGCAGCTGTCAGAGCTTTGTTTCAACTGCAGCTGATAGAGAGGCCCTGCAGCTGGGGTGGCGTGGTTATCTTGATCTGCTGGAGCTTGGTGATGACTGGTGTGGAGACAGAAGTCGCCTCACTGCAACAAACTTCACTTCTAAACCTGTTTAAACTGGTTTGTGTATTATTATTAAGGAAATTAAGTGCACCCCTGGCCATATTTAAGTGACCACTTCGGCTTCAAGTGCAAGAAAGGCAAGAGCTTTATTTGTGCACAAACTCCACATCAAACCTGCGCAATCATGTAGAGGTAAGTTATTGTTGCCTTATTAGTTGGTTTTCATAGTTTAGCTTATAAGAGCCTTGCTCAAATTAGTCAAAAAGACATCGGTGCATAACACTTCTAATGTTGGCTGACTCTAGCAACCTGCTGGTAACTAGCTAGCGAGTTATCAGTTAAGATAGCGCTCTGTTAGCCTCCCTGACGTGATCAAAAACATGTCAAGTCCGTAAGTGGACTGTATCAGGTGTATTTTACGGATGTATATCCAATAGGCTATAAAATAACACTTAACATCGATTTATTGAGGATAAACAGAAATCTGTTTAGGTCTTTTAGACCAGGTAAAGTTAAATTCACATAAACTGATAATTGGCTTGATGGCAGGTCTATAATTAGTCTATGGAAATTATGTTGGAAAGAAATGATGTCCCATTAAAATTACCACCTGTTTGAATGTAAATAGGGATACAACTTCATATACAGTCTTAAAAATGAACAACAATGTTACTGTTAAAGTGACTGTTGTTTCAAAGTGGTATTGTTTAGGTAGGCTACTTATCTAGTCAGTGTAGTAGTGAATGAATGAGTAGTGAACTATCCATTTAATAGGAATGATGTTTAATATAGTATAGGTCATGATTATATCTTCAGGCATCTCTGAGAGATGTAATGTGAAAGATGTGATGTGTGTAGAAAACCTTTTGTCTATGAATGTAAATATTTAAAATTCAGTGGGTTTAATGAACATAACATTGATTTACTGATGAAAACATTTTCTTTACAGAGGAAACACCCATCAAAGCTGAAGGCTTTCAGTGACTTTGTGGCAACACAGAAGCGGACCATGGAACTACCTGAAACCCCAAGTAAGCAAGCAAGCAAGCAAGCAAGCACGTCTGTTTGTACCCACTGACAGTGTGTGTCAGTGGGTGCAAACAGATGTGCTCCACAGGTGAAGGTTGACAGACTCATCATCAACTTCTGGTCTTCATCTGGTCTTCATCTATTTTCTGTGGTTGAACAACCTGCCTTTAAAGAACTTTTATTGACATTGATACATCATTATGTGTCTATGTATTTTATTTTGATAGAGCTTTAATTTGTGAAGGTTTGCCTTTAATTAAAAAGAATTAGTTTGAGATTTGTATCCTCTTGTCCTTTTTGCACTACACAAGAAAGAACCCCAACCCCGTTAAAAAAGTATCTAAGTAACTTTTACTCTGAGTAAATTTTAAACAAGGTGCTTTTTACTTTTACTTGAGTACATTTTTAGACCAATACTTTTACTTTCACTTAAGTAAAATTTAAAAGTAGTGGTACTTTTACTTGAGTAGAATATTTCAGTATTCTTTCCACCTCTGCTGAAAACCTGGTGGACAGAATTTCACCCAAATTGGTGTGCATGCTCTGTGGTAAATGTTAACCAATAGCTGAGGCATGACTGGTGCAAGTGGGCGTGGCCTACCACATATTAGATGTCTTTGAGTAATCCTGATTTAAGTCACTGGAGACATCCTGCACTATCTGCTGAACAAACATACTGAGTTTCATTAACATCCAGTTGGGGGGACTGCAGACCTTTGAGTGCTCAGTTATTAAAATGCTGCATACACAGTACTGATGAAATGTTCTCAGTTTCACTCGTTCTTTAAACAGAATTGAAGTATATAAAGTGACTTTGGTTGGTGTAGTCAAACCTGAAACCCGCCCGCCTGTGGATATATTTTATTTATTCATTTTTGCCTCCCTGACAGAAAATGGATGGAACAGCAGATTGACAGGTGAATTGTTGCAGTGTCAGCAGTAATGTGAAGGCTGTGGTGAAGAGGGAGCCGAGCCTGAGGGTGAAGCTTTTATTTATTTATTTTTTTTTAGACTAAATGGACATACTGTCAGTAATAACATAGGCCTATCTCATAAAAGCTTTAGACTAAAATGATGTGATTTTATTTATACAACAAATACAACAGAGATTGGTAATGTTGGCTTTCAGAGCAACTTCAGAATCCATTCTTAAATCCTTTGAATGAAAAGGCAGAAAATACTGATCTGAGACAGTTATATTTAAGATTTTCCATGGCCTGCATGTCTCTACATCAGAAACACACTGCAGCTCTGTCCCTGTGATGCATTTAAATGCTATTGGTTTTTAATCTTTTCAGAGAACATGGATTAACAGCATATCTACATTTATTTGTTCAACAAAGACAGATACTTGATAAGATTATTTCTTCTTGGTCAAATGAGACCAGGGTTTTTCTTATCTAAAAGTCAGTGTCTCACTGTCAGAGTCTGGTCTGTACTGTTTCAGCACAGAAGACAACATAAAAATTGTCTTGTTTGTTAAATTGAAGTTATGTACAAGTGGATCTAAAGCAATAAGTCTTTGTTCAAAGTATCTTAAAAAAAACTTTTCTTAACTCAGTTTTTTCTGTAAATACAATGCTTTGGCCACAATTTACCGGCAGTACTCTGACGGTGGCTGACGCGCTGCAGTAAGCGTATTGTTGTCATTTCCGGTTGCCAGTATTTCAGAGTAGCGTCTCTTGCTGTCTGTCTCAACTTAAACAACTACATCCGTGTCTAAATCACCAGCTTAATCTGCACATTTAAAGTTAGTGATGGGTAGATGACGCCTCATGGATTATGTGGCACATTCCCCTGTGTTGACACTGTGTTGGTGTATCGCTTAATAGCGATATCTGCTGGATTTTAAAAATCATTGCAGGCAACCTGGATAAAGAGTGTGGCGAGAGGCTGAACTAGGTTCATTCAGTCTGACATGTGGACACCAAATGAGTGATGAATGGTCCTGCTTACATAACCAACTGATAACAAAGTGCTAACTGAATGAAAGAGAAGTGTATATATTTCAATTAATTTGAATATAACCAAAATAATATGACTATGACTAATACAGTATGTTAAATGCAGAATTTACAAAACTCTTTTTTGCAAGGATGTGAAAAACATGAAAATCAAAGTGAAAGTTTTGTTAAAGTCATTTAGGAAATATAAGTGCTTGTGAAAGTGTATATGAGGGGAGAGGGCAGAGTTTACACATTTTTATTAAGAAAGAGTTTTTGTAGCATGTTGGGGCCAAGGTGATTTCAGCACGAATGCAAAAGAGTCAAAAGTTGCGCTTCCTGATAAACACAATTTGGCGCCGAATAAATGTATTGGTCACAGGATTTTTCCTAAAGCCATACACGCACCGAAATGGGGTTACGCGCTTTGTGCTTGATACACGCACAGACGCTTCGGTATTGTTTGGCCCATTACTATTTAAAGTAATCAAAAGCTGTTAAATCACCCATAGCTCTTTTCTTTTGCAGCGACTTTTTTGCTAGTACCACACCATTTCACGCTATCCTATACTAGCAACTTTACCTTAACAGCTAGCCGGCTGTGCACCATGGACGAAAATTCAGCAGATAATGCTAGCTAGCCAGTGTGGACCAGCCTAGCATATAGCTCCTGTTAGCCTTCCCCTGGTGGCTCCTGCGCAGCCGGGAAATCAGGCTGGCTGGGTGACTGTTCGTAAGGACAGGTGTAGTCATAAGCAAAACCCCATTGTTGATTACCATCCAGTCCACGTTACAAACAGATACTACAGCGACCATAGTTAAAATGCATTCCTGGGGCCAAAGCAGGTGACATAAAATCATATTTAAAGTTGCTGACTAAGGATAAGCGTAAATATGGTAAAACTGTAATTCACGTCGGCGCTAATGACACACGGCTACGCTAGTCGGAGGTCACTAAAGTTAATGTGGAGTTGGTGTGTAACTTTGCAAAGACAATGTCGGACACCATAGTTTTCTCTGGTCCCCTGCCCAATCTGACCAGTGATGACATGTATAGCTGCAGGTCATCCGCTGGCTGTCGAGGTGGTGTCCAGAAAACGATGTGGTCTTTGTAGATAATTGGAAGAGCTTCTGGAGGAGACCTGGTCTGATTAGGAGAGACAGCATTCATCCCATTTTGGATGGAGCAGCTCTCATATCTAGAAATCAGTACAACAAGCTTTAGTACTTACAACAGATAAAGTCATTATAGTGGGTGACTTTAATATTCATGTGGACATCAACAATGACAGCCTTAGCTCAGCATTTACCTCATTATTGGACTGTATTGGCTTCTTTCAATATGTAAATAAACCCACTCACTGTTTTAATCACACCCTTGATCTTGGTTTGGCCTATGGTGTTGATATTGAACATCTAATAGTCCTCCCACAGAATCCCCTCTTCTCAGGCCACTGTTTAATTACTTTTGAATTCCTGTTGCTGGACTACGTTTCAACAGGCAAAAATACCCTTACTAGAAATATTTCTGATAGTGTGGTAGCTAAATTCAAGGAAGTGATTCCTTCTGCCCTAAATTTATTGCCATATCACAATTTAACAGAAGACCCCTTTACTAGATTTATTCCCTCCCAACTGGATCATCTTGTAGACAGCGCTGCAGACTCACTGCATACAACTATAGAGTCTATTGCCCCCCTAAAAAAGAAAGCAATAAAGCAAAAGAGGCCAGCTCCATTGTTTAATTCTTGAGCCCGTGTACTAAAACAAACAACACGTAAACTTGAAAAAATATGGCGTACCACCAAACTGGAGGAATCCCACTTAGCCTGGCAAGACACTCTTAAAATATATAAGAAGGCCCTATGTAATGCCAGAGCACTCCTATTGCTCATCGTTGATAGAGGAAAATAAGAACAACCCCAGGTTTCTTTTCAGCACAGTAGCCAGGCTGACAGAGTCACAGCTCTATTGATCCATGTACTGCTATAACCCTCAGTAGTGATGATTTCATGAGCTTCTTTAATAATAAAATTGTAACTATTGGAGACACAATTCACCACCTCCTGCCCTCAACCAGCTTTGAGTTAAGTCAGAACACAGGACCCCAAGAAACAGCTGTAAAACCTAATCCCAACCAGGCTGCTTAATGAAGCTTTACCCTTAACTAACAACTCTGTACTATACGATTAACCTGTCCTTACTAACAGGCTATGTGCCACAATCTTATAAAGTAGCTGTAATCAAACCTCTTTTGGAAAAGCCTACTGTTGATCTGGATGTATTAGCTAACTATAGACCTATATGCAACATTCCCTTTCTTTCTAAGATCCTGGAGAAAGCAGTTGCACAACAGTTATGCTACTTTCTACAGGACAATAGTTTATTTAAGGATTTTCAGTCAGGATTTAGATTGCATCATAGTACGGAGACAGCACTTGTTAAAGTTACAAATGATCTCCTAATTGCATCAGACAACGGGCTTGTCTCTGTAGTTGTCTTGTTAGATCTCAGTGCTGCTTTTGATATGATTGACCATCACATCCTTTTACAGAGACTGGAGCATTTTATTGGCATTAAAGGAACTACATTAAACTGGTTTAAGTCCTATCTATCTGACAGGCTTCAGTTTGTACATGTTCACAACAATTCCTCAATGTACACAAAAGTTAGACAATTCTATTCACCTTGTATATACTTCCCTTGGGCAACATCATCAGGAATCACTCCATAAACTGGTTTATCTGTCAATGAAGCCTAATGAAACCATCAGTTAGCCAAACTTAAGGCATGCCTTAGGGACATTAAGACTTGGATGACCAGCAATATTCTACTCATAAGTGATTGTACTTGGCCCCGAACACCTCAGAAATACATTTTCTAATGACGTAGTTATGCTAGATGGCATTGCGCTGGCCTCCAGCTCCACTGTAAAGAATCTTGGAGTTATCGTTGATCAGAATATGTCCTTTAGCTCCGACATAAAACAAATTTCTAGGACAGCCTTCTTTCACCTGCGTAATATTGCCAAAATCAGAAATGTTCTGTCTCAAAAGGATGCCGAAAAACTAGTCCATGCATTTGTTACTTCCAGGCTGGACTATTGTAATTCATTATTATCAGGCTGCCCCAACAAGTCTCTAAAGACTCTGCAGTTGATCCAAAATGCTGCAGCACAATTAGTGACAGGAACTAGAAAAAGAGACCATATTTCTCCCGTGTTAGCTTCCAGGCACCATCCTATCATAAAGAGCTTATAAATCCCTACAATCCCACTAGAACATTGCATTCCCAGAATGCTGGTTTACTGGTGGTTCCAAGAGTTTCCAGTAGTAGAATGGGAGGCAGACCTTTCAGCTATCAGGCTCCTTTACTGTGGAACCTTCTCCCTGTTTTGGTACGAGAGGAAGACACCCTCTGCACTTTTAAGATCACAAGGCTCCTGCTGTTCCTACAACACCACTCAACACCTGTTGTAATTATGAAATTATGAGTTCTGCTTCTAGTATTATTGCTAATTTTGCAATTACTACTTTGAAATCCATGTTATGCTATGTTCTTCTGGTCCTATCCTCTTCTGCATCACACTGCTGCTGTCTTTACTATTATTACCTCTTTGGTATTATTGATACCACTTTACATTTTTCATGGAAACTGCAGTATGCTATGTTCTCCTGTTGCTATTTTCTACTCCCCTTTCTCCCCCTTCCCCTCTCCCTCTCTCTTTCTCAACCCAACCAGTCGAGGCAGATGGCCGCCCACCCCGAGTCTGGTTCTGCTCTAGGTTTCTGCCTCTTAAATGGAAGTTTTTCCTTGACACTGTTGCCTAGTGCTTGCTCATGGTGGGATTTGTTGGGTTATACCTATTTTAGAGAGTATGGTCTAGACCTGCTCTATATGAAAAGTGCCTTAAGATGACTTTTATACGTGATATGGCGCTATATAAATAAAATTGAATTGAAATCTCAGGGACAGTGCCAACCGGGTTCTCAAAAAAGGAGAATAATCAAAATTGTCCCAAAACAAATTGTCTGCTGGGTCCATGGTCGGGTCAGAGTATTCTGTCACATTTTGGGGTTCAGGAAAACAGGAGAAGGACCCAAAGTGCAGACAATAGTTTATTCAAACTAAACACAAAAGAAAAGGAGAACCAAAAACTCAGTATTCAAAACGTGCATCTGCAAATTCAGCAAACAAAAGTCCACAGAAGTAAATGCAGAAAAAACACTGGGGACACAGGAGCACAAGCTGACGCAATACTCTTAACAAAGAACTGAGGAAAGATAGGACCATACAGTGGTGGAAAAAAGTTTTCTGACACCCTTAAAATTTTACACAATCTCAAATATTATCTTGAAATATTTGGGGAAAAATCTTTTTTGTGTTTCAAAAGGTGTGGCTGCATTAGACAGACACAAACAAATACAAGTGATTTTTTTTGTTTGTTTATTGTTTACAAGAAAAACTAACAAAACTAAATTCTTGGCAGTTTCAATATATCAGTTCTCAACATTGTTGGTATCAAAGTCAACAACAGAGAATGTGTTTCAAAACTGAACAAAAAATAAATAAACCATCACATCATCAAAATAATATTTAGTAGTCCTGCCATTACAAATAAATACAGGTGAAGAATAAGACTGCATGAAATACAAGCAGCTGTGTTTGGTTTGTGTTAACAGTCTTGGGTACCAGCTCACAGTCTGGGAGTGTTTCTTCAGAGGTCTCCCTGTTGTTGTACTTGCTTATTCTCATGAAAAATGACAGAAATAGTTATGTAAAGAATGACAAAGAGCTCCAGATTGAAGGCTTTGGAAAAGCATGTACTCCAGAACATTATACTATTTACACCAAATATATATACACCAATATCCTAGAATGATTTTGAACATTACTGATTGATGACACAGGAACTAGGGAATAGTTTAGCCTACCTTCCAAAGCATCATTGCTACCTTCATACTCTTTCAGAGAGAGTATTTAATGCCGTTTATTCAACTGTGCTCTTTTCAGTGGAACACAGGCGTTCATACCTCTGGATCCTTCCATGGACCAGCAGTACACTGGACAGTTCTACCAACCTGAAGGAACAGATTCTCATGAAGAGGAACCTCCCCTTCTTGAGGGTAAAAAGAGTTTTCATTTGTTTGCTTATGGACTATATGCTTGACAAATTAATGTTCAGGGTCATTTGGGTCATTATAACCACCTTGGTGTATTAGTTGAAATCTGGCTAGCAAAGCTCTGTTCATATGGAGGTCAGTGTATGTATCAAAAGGAGTTTCTGGATGATCAACAAGACCTTCTGGTGCATGGCATGCAAGTAGTAAAAGACTGGATTTTTTTTCTGAAATTGAGCAGCTTCTTCCCCTCCTTTGTCTTCATTGCCACAGAACTTGGCATCAGTTTTGAACACATCTGGCAGAAGATGCTGACAGTGTTGAACCCTTTTAAGCCTGCAGATGGCAGCATTATGAATGAAACTGATCTGATATGTCCTATCCTCTTCTGCATCACACTGGGGGTCTTTTTAATGATGGTGCGGAACTAGCACAGTGCTGCCTAGGAGTCCTATTCAACATTCACTGCTGAATAATATGAACAGGAGTGAGATTGATATATCTGTTTATTTCTTTATTCTGGTATATTCAGGCAGGTAAGGCCCACTTTGGTTATGTGTATGGGATCAGTGCTACAGCCTGTATTGGGATGTACGTTCTGCTGAGTCTGATAGTTTCCTTGGTAGTGTCCTATGACTGTGTGGCCAGTGTCCTGGGATACTGCCTCCTGCCCATTGTGGCCCTCTCTGCATTTGCTGTCTTCTACTCTTTGCAGTAAGTCCTTTTAGTAGTTGTGTATTATTTCTGTTTCTATTTGTGACTTGTTGGATGTTAAAACTCAAAAGTTAAGCATGAAAGTTAATTTGTCACTTTGAGAATAAAATGTAAATAAAGTAATCTTGAGGTCCCTTGACTGGCTTTTCTGGAGCCTTTAGCCACATCTGACCATCCTCTAGTGCAGATACAGTTTGATCAGTTGTGATCAGTATCAATCATGTCATCATCACCCAATAAAATAAGTCCAAAGCCACCAATCATCTCAGAACCACAGGAACCAAACACTAACCACCATCCCCTATATGATTTGTTTTGCCTGCACTTTTAGCCCACTGCCTCCAGCTTCTGAAACTGATGCCACCATTTATCAGCCACCAACTCAATCACCAGCTTGAGCATCTGTGTTAATCAGTAAATGAGCATGTTAATGGTCAGTTTTAGAAAGAAATAGGGACAGGAGAACATAGCATAATGCAGATTCCATATAAACATATACATTGGTATCTGCAATACAATAGTAGTAATAATAGCACTGACAGTTAAAATTGTGATTACAAGTAACAGTAAAACTAGAAGCAGCACTAATAAAAAGGAGAGAGAGGCACAAGACTACGAGAAAGGGAAGATATTGGGTTAGTAGCATGTATTTATGGGATATGAATCAATACTGAGAGAGAGAAGCTCATCTCATCATGGGAAATCCCCCAGCAGTCTAGGCCTATAGCAGCATAACTAAGGGATGTTTCAAGTGAGCCTGAGCCAACCCTAACTATAAGCTTTATCAAAAAAGAAAGTTTTAAGGATACTCTTAAAGGTACAGAGGGTGTCTGCCTCCCAGACCCAGACTGGGAGAAGCTTCCACAGTAGAGGGGCTTGATAGCGGAAGGCTCTGCCTCCTATTCTACTCCTGGAAACTCTGGGAACTACCAGTAAACCAGCATTTTGGGAGCACAATGTACTGGTGGGATTGTAGGGAACTATAAGGTCTTTAAGATAGGATGGAGCCTGACCAAGGGCTTTGTAGGTGAGGAGGAGAATTTTGAATTCTATTCTGGATTTGACCAAGTACGATAACTTCAGTTTTGTTTGAGTTCAATAGTAGAAAGTTGCTGGTCATCCAAATCTTAATGTCCCTAAGGTATGCCTGAAGTTTGGCTAACTGATTGGTTTCATTAGGTTTCATTGATAAATATAGTCCTGTATCATCAGCATAACAATGGAAGTTTATTGAGTGATTCCTGATAATTTTGCCTAAGGGAAACATATACAAGGTGAAGAGAAGGTGTGAAGGTGTCTAACTTTTGTGTATATTGAGGAGTTGTCGTTAACATGTATGAACTGAAGCCTATCGAAACCAGTTTAGTGCGGTACCTTTAATGCCAATAAAATGCTCCAGTCTCTGTAAAAGAATGTAATGGTCAATCGTATCAAAAGCAGTACTAAGATCTAACAAGACAAGTATAAAGACAAGTCTGTTGTCTGATGTGGTTAGAAGGTCGTTTGTAACTTTCACAAGTGCCATCTCCGTGCTATAAGGATCCATGAAGAGCTCAGGTCATGCTGGCTTTCATGGTTACCATGCCTGGTTCTAACCCTGGTTTGTGTTTTCACAGAGGCATCCTGGGTACCGTTCTGGCCTTGTTAGCGATTTGTTGGTGTAGCCTCTCTGCCTCCAAGATCTTCACCTCCACCCTTGCTATAGAGGGCCAGCAGCTGCTGGTGGCTTACCCATGTGCCCTGCTCTATGGGCTCTTTGTACTGCTCACTGTATTTTAACTATCACCAGATACAACCTAGAGGAAAATCTTTTCCAACAAAGTTAAGGGGAGAATGTTTTTCACTGTTATTGGTCAGTTTAGGTAAAGCAGTCAAGACCATTTGGTGGATGAGTGCATGTTACAGAGCCTCAGCTCCACACTGAAACTTGGATACACACAAACACCTCCATATGTTTGTATGAATGAACCATAAGAGTTCAGACTTTTTGTTTCTATATGTACTCTATGGTTTAATTTAATCTCTGTTCTATTTAGATTTTTTTTAATGAATTCCTGACACTATTTTTAACACTTAGATGGTGAATATTTGACTTTATTTATTCTGTTCACTAAGATTTAATAAATTAAGACTTTCCAAGATTTTCCCTTTGTTGTTTTATGCACAGATTGAAAATGTACCACCGCAGTCCAAGAACCCATAAGGAGCAAAAACATCAAACATAGAAGAAAATAAGGTTAACGGTTAAAGTGCTTGGCTTTCAAATTTGTCCTCTGAGTATGTCAGTGGATAAACAGTTTGTCAGCACCAGAGGCAGCCTGTTACTTATGTCCCAGAATTCATCCTGTGTCCTGTCAGCCTGTTTAAAAGCCTGTTCCAGCAGGCTGCTTCATGTTGCACCACGAGATTCATGAAAAACCGGGCTGGATTATGATCTTTCCAATTTAGAGGAATGATTAAGTGTTCACAGGCTGGAGACAATACAGGCACCTGTGGATGTGGGTGTGATAGTGATCTTCTGTGTGTTCTGTTTTGTCTGTCTCATTAATACAATGACAAGTTCACCCAATGGTTTCACTACCTGTGGCTACAAGGCAACCATTCTCTGTTTTAACAGCAGAGGGCGCCACAACATCACAGTTTTGAAATGTGAACTCAATGGCAGTGTTATGAAATGAGAAGATGAATGCAAATTTGACAGAAAGTCTTACTATTGTAATGCTCTGTGTGTGTGTGTGTGTGTGTGTGTGTATGTGTGTGAATGTGAACAGAGCAACATGTTAGCACAGAGCTGTGGAGCATTCAGAGGAATAAAAGGAACTCATTTTTCACTCAGCTTCCATGATGTATGCGGGTGTGAGCAGACTCTGACAACTGTAGAGTCAGTGATATTCTGCAGACAGCTTGCTTTAGCAGGGAGAGGGTGGTGGGGGTGAGAGGCGGGGTGGTGGTGATGTCAACACAGAGCACTGTGATATTAACAGCAGCTAAGTTAGTCAATCAGGTGGATCCAGTCCCTCAGATGTTGCACAGGGTCAGCCTCTGAGGGACCAAATACCAAGACTATGATCTATCTCTGCTCTGTAAGAGACTGTGGAGCCACCAAGACTGACCTCTGTCACAGTGATTAAGACACAAACACTCAGCGCTCATTTACTGAAGTATACTAACTGTTGTTTCTATCACTTCAGTCTACACTAGCTAAATATTAATGACTGTCTTTAAAATACCCACAATCCATCGCTCATTTAAATATAAAACACTTGGTCAAGTTTTTTGGTGTGGCAGCCAGAGACCCTCTCATGAAATTCAAGTGAGTGTTATAAACATATCACAGTTTACTCACTTCACCACAGACCCACTTCCTGCTTCATCTCTGACCTATTGTACTTACTGTAGCTGTTCACACAGCTTGACAGTATAATGAAGGATTGGAGAGCAACATTTCACATGCAATGACTTTCACTTCATACACGGCTAGGTATGGCTATTAAAAAACGAGAGTAATGCTGCAATACAATTTTATAGAACATAAACATTTTTCAATGTCTCCTTCAATATACCTTGTATTACAAACAGGTTCTAGAAAAACTGCGAGAAAAAGTTCAAAGAAAGAGACCACAATTTTGGAAAAATGGTTTCATTCTTCATCAAGACAACGTGCCAGCTCACGCTGCGCTCTCAGTAAAGCAGTTTCTGGCTCAAAAACAAATCACAGTGCTTGATCACCCTCCCTGTTCACCTGATCTAGCACTGTGTGACTTTCGTTTTTCCTAAGATCAAATCTGTGCTCAAAGGGACACGTTTTGAGTCTGTGTCAGAAGTTGAGAAAAGAACAACAGAGGTTCTGAGACAACTGTCCGAAGAAGACCTCCTGCACTGCTTTGATCAGTGGAAGACCCGAATGCAGCGGTGTGTTGATGCAGAAGGGAAGTATGTTGAAGGAGAAAGACACTGAAAATGTTTATGTTCAATAAAATTGTATTACAGCATTAGTCTCTTTTTTTAATAGCCATACCTTGTAACCTTCAAATAAAGTGATCTATGACCTCTGTGTGTGAGGACAGTTGATTCTCTGAGATAGTGTATGTAGTGTTGGCTTTGACACGCTTCATGGTATTGTTTTTGGTATTGGTATTATTATTGGTATTGGCTCATTCAGATCTTTCCTTCCTCCCACTGTTCCCCTTCACCACCATGCCTCAGTGACATTTTTGATAGTGGTCATTTCAAGGTGGAAGCACTTTGATAACGTCTTTTATTTTATTTTATTTTTTTTTTAGAATTTATCAAATATATTTTTGTATGATCGTGAGGAGACAGTCCACCTCACCACCCACCTACACAGAATATATGTGTAATATATGTGACTGGTTAAAGCAAAGAATCAAGAATCAAGAATTCTTTATTGGTCATTATGCATTCACATAATGAAATTTCGTGGTAGCTTTTGGCTTAAGAAAAAGACAGACAAAAGACACAATACTTTAAAATATACAAACAGAAAACTATAAACACACTACAGACACACTATACATATGTACAATAAAAATAAAATAAGATAAAATACAATTAAAATAAAATAAAATAAGAAATGAAATAAAAATGTGCGAATGGCTTAAGCAGCAGATGAATGTGCAAAAGTGCAGCACAGTGCAAGAACTAGCAATAGAAACATAAATAAAAGCACAAATAGCAAAACAGAAAGCCGAGAGCACTGAGCCGCCGCGTACACACACGCCGCCATCTTGACAGATATCTGGCCAAGCAGTAAGCTGAAGACAAGCGCTCCCTGGGCCCCACAAACTATCCTGCTACTTTACACTAAACTCCTCCAGATGATTTATGGGCCCTCTCCTCTAAGAGAGGCGCTCCTGCTCACCTTACATTCACCAGAGTGCAGGCTGTTGGGGCTCTCCGCTCAGGGCACTGTGTAACCCACATTAAAATATGATATAAACAAGAATAGATCATTTTTTTAAAAAAGTTTTAAAAAGTTATTGTTTCATTTCATGTTCATTTAATTCATAAAAGTGAGTAGTTAAAACGTTAGTACAACAATAATTTAACGTTAAAAGATTAAAAGTACGGCAATAGAAAATATTCACGTCACTGCCCCTTTAAGGGACCAGTCACAGCGCGTCAGTGATGGGGCAGAGCAGAGATTCAAGATTCAAGATTCAAGAAGCTTTATTTATCCTGAGGGAAATTGCTGTGCACCAGTTGCAATACAGAGGTGGAAAAGCAATACAGTGTGAAGAGAAGCAATACAGTGTGAAGAGAATAGGAATAAAGCTAATAAAATAAAAGCTAACATAAAATAAATAAACAAGTAGCTAAATGCAACAAATGCCACAAAGATTACAGTAACGTAGGTATATACAATATACAACAATACGAACTGTAATTTAATAGCATAGTTGCAATAAAATCGGCAACGAACAGCTATTAACAAGTGACAAAAACAGTGATAACGTTGATTTAGAACCTATAAAACTATACTTACCTGGGGGAAAGGTAAAATCGAAGCCACACTGGTTTTGGTGAGTTTTATGCTAATTTATTATATGTTTTACTGTGTTACTCGTAGCGGGAGAGCTAATGCTAATAGCATAGCTGTTTACTATGGAAACTTTCACCATAAACTGTTACCTGTCAATATTTTTGGTTTAAGAGCACTATGAATGTAATTAGAATGTGTGTATGTGTGTGAATGAAAGCTGTATGAAGTTGTTTTGTGTGGAAGACGGAGCCATTGGTTAAAAAGAAAGGCCGAAAGATCCGCCACCATTTTGAGATGAAAAAACACTGTAGCAGTAACACTACAACTTACTTAAAAGACTGTGAAACCTTTGTGTATTGTAAGTATTTGAAGAGATTTATTTCGTTTATGACCTGCTACACAGGTCATGTTTTTTTGCCCGGTTGAGAGCTTGGTCAGAGCGAAGATTTCGTCTGTGGTGGGCGGGCTGCACACACGGATAGGATTCAAGATGGCGAGCCTGACCCGAGGGACCCAGTTTTTATCTTCCCCTTCCTCATCACGCCCGTGAGCGATCCTCTGCGCACAGTTTGAGCAGTGACTCGCTGCCAGAGCGGTAGGAGTATCAGGATTTGTTTTATTTTGGACCGAACTAGAAACTGATGAACACAGTTGAACTACACTTCAACCTGGACTGACATCATTTGAACCTGAACTGATTGAAAGTGTCAACACTTTTATTTATTGTTATGTTCATCATTCTGAATGTGTAGTGATTGTGGTTCACTTTGATTTGATTTTGAACTTGGGGTACTTTTTGTCTGTAAAACAATTCAGTTCTGGATAAAAATAGGAGATTCAAAATAGGTGTAACTTACCTGTTTAAATAATAATTAAAAGACTGGGCAAATGTAACAAAAACCAGACTGATTAAAATATATTAAAATTGTTTACAACCTAGGTTGATTGAAAGAAAAATAGAAGAGTGAAATACCTTTTCTACTTACCTCTTACTATACCTACCTTATTATTGGAACCTGCAGGGTATTTTTTTTTGTGTGTTTTGGATACTGTATTTTCTATGTTTTCTTACCATCAGTAAATTGCCTCTACATTTAAAGCTGCGGTCTCTGGTATGATTATTATTTTGAGCCTAGAACTGGTCCAGTGGCATAGTTTGGTGTGATACCAGTGCTACAACTGCAACCCATCATTAACCAGTGAACTCAACATGACAACCCAACAACTCTGCTGCAGCTGAGACCTGCTTCATCTGCAGCACTTCTACAGAGTTTTCATCTGGACTATCCAAGGGTGCAATATGGATCTGCTCCTGCTGTCTTAATGCTGAGAGGACTCTCTGAACAGCTGCATCAGTACACAGACTGAAGTCATGGATCAAACATCATCCTGATGATCTTAACTGGTTTTCACTTCACTTTCACTGTCCTCTGTACTTTCATCTAAGGGACAGGAATATTATTTATATAGTCAGATTTTTACTGGTGGTGGTGATGAATGGTGATGGGTGGTGCTGGATGGAGGTAATTGGTGGTGGTGGTTCTGCTGCTGGGTGATGATGGTGATGGCGATGGTGCTGGGTGGTGATGGATGATGGTGGATGGAGGTAATGGGTGGTGGTGGTAGTGCTGGGTGGTGGTGATGGTGTTGGGTGGTGATGAGTGGTGATGGGTGGTGGGTACTGGTGATGGGTGGTGATGGGTGATGGTGATGGGTGATGGTGGTGGTGGTGATGGGTAGTGGTGCTGGATGGAGATAATGGGTGGTGGTGCTGCTGGGTGGTGATGGGTGATGATGAGTGCTGGTGGGTGCTGGTGCTGGTGATGGGTGGTGATGAGTGGTGATGGGTGGTGATTGGTGGTGGATGGTGGAGGTAATGGGTGGTGGTGGTGCTGCTGCTGGGTGGTGATGGTGCTGGGTGGTGGTGGTGGTGGGTGGTGGTGATGGTGCTGGGTGATGGTGGTGATGCTGGGTGGTGGTGATGGGTGATGATGGGTGGTGATGGGTGGTGGGTGGTGGTGGTGGGTGGTGATGGTGGTGGTGCTATAGTCTAGTGATGGGCAAATGATACAGAGGCTTCAGAGCTTGTGTCACTCTTCCTGAAGCGGAGTGATTTGAAACACTGTGCTGGAATTTGTATCAAAACACCACTATCATGTGACCGATGACGTTCGACGTTTCGGACGAACTGCTTCACTTCATGCTCCGTTGGTTCTAAATGTTTTGAAGCGTTTCTTTGGCCCAGAGCGTTTCCTTGTTTTGACAGTTGAGTGGTTTGGTGCTAAACAAGCTATATGTAAGATGCATCATTATTATTCAACAATGTAGGGTTATGAGGAGAGAGAGAGATTTGGAGAGCGGTGGTGTTTTTTGGCAATTTTGATGGCGACAAGTGGTAAACGGCGTTCCAAGGTTTGGGATCATTTTGATCTTATACCACCAAATAAGGTAGATTATTTTTCCTTCTTATGCCCTACATTTTATGTTTTAATTATTGAATTATACTTTTCATTTTTAAATGGGTCTCAATATTACAATTATTTGTAGGTGCAGTGCTATGTACACAAGAATTGTCTTACAGCAACAACAGCACCTCATCCATGCTGAGACAGTTGCGTGCCAGGCATGATGACAATCATGCCCAGCAAACCAATGACCCCGTCAACGCTGGAAATCCTGACAGTAAGCTAAAAATGTTTCCAAATGAATATTATATATATCTCTCTCTCTCTCTCTCTCTCTCTCTCTCTCTATATATATATATATATATATACACACATACATATAGTGTGTGTGTCTATATAGATGTGTATGTGTATCAACATGCTGTGTATATAGGAACTTATCAACATATACACAAACTTTTCTCCCACACAGTGTCCAGAAAATAGAGATTGGATGAGCCCTTGGTGGACATGTTTGTGAAGGATGGCCAGCCTTTTTCTATGGTTGAGGATGAAGGATTTAGAGGCTTTAAAAATCCTGGACCCGTCATACTCCATTCCAGGCCACAAAACTGTAAAGGCAATGGTGGAGGCACGATACACCATAACCAAAGAGAAGGCCTTGGCAGAAGTGAAGCAGGCTTCAGCTGTTAGCTTGACGGCAGACGTGGACAACCATTAACATGGATGCATACCTTAGTGTAACATGTCATTATGTGTCAGACAGCCTAGATCGGCTACTGTACTTTTAGTGGTACAGTATTTTCCTCTCACCCACTTAGGTACTGCAAATTTAATGGTTGAGTGGGGAATAACTGAAAAAGTCTGTGGCATGGTTACTGATGGGGCCCACAATATCATGGCAAGTGTTAATCAACTAAACATCAGACACATTTATTACTTTGCCCACATGCTTAATCTTGTAAAAAAATCACTTTCCCAAACTACTGAACTGGAAAATATGTGCAGCAGGGCCTGCTAAATAGTAGGACACTTCAAGTGAAGCGCAAGAGCTAAAGAAAAGTTGCGTGCTATTCAAGCAAATATGGGCATGCCACAAATTAAGCTGGTTCAAGAGGTGGATACCAGATGGAACAGCACCTTTGCCATGTTTCAAAGGCTTTTTGAGCAGAGAGAACCAATGGGGGCAGCCCTGGCATCTCTAAGTACCGACATACTGCCTTTCAGTGCTGAGGAATATGAAGCCATCAACCAGTCCCTAGCAGTTTTAAGGCCATTCCATCAGGCAACTGTTGAGCTCTCTGAGGAGAGGAGAGTGCCGGGGTCTAAGGCAATTCCAATAACAAAAATGTTAAGACATGTTATTACTGCTGAATGTGCCCAAATGGCTCCTAGTGCCACACTTGCCAACCACTTGAAAAACAATCTGAATGAGAAATTCAGTGGCTTGGAAAAGGTCACCATCTGGATCCACGCTTCAAAGAGGTTGGATTCAGCAATGCAAGTAACGCTCAGGCTGCTGTTGAAAGGCTGACACGGGAGTGTGCCAGCCTTATTGATCATGAGTCGACCGAAGATGTGCCTCCGGAGCATGCAGCAAGATCTGCCAGTGAAGAGCACTACAACCTGTGGGCTTTGCTGGACAGCCATGTAGAATCTCAACATTGCACCAGCAGTGCATCTGCCAGTGCCATGGTGGCGATCCAGAGGTATTGCATGCTGAGTACTGCTTTATTCAGTCATGCACTGCCTTTCTTTCTGTTTCATAAGTATTTGAGAGAGCAACATTTTGCAAGACCAGAGGACCCCCTAAAATACAGGCCAGCACGCAGGACATTATATCCTACATTATGGAAACTTGCCTACAAGTATATGTGCATCCCAGCATCATCCATTCCATGTGAAAGAATATTTTCTAAAGCTGGGGAGCTGGTGAGCCAGAAGAGGAGTGGACTGCCTGCCACAGTAGAGACTAAAACACTAAACAAAAGACAAGATGTTTCTGTGTTCATCTAAACACCATAATCAGTTGCAAAGCTGCAGCAGGAAGGATCTCTGGTCTTGTTGTTTGCATAGACTTTTAGTCCAGTTTTTAAATAAAGCTTTCTAAATGAACCTGAACCAACATTTTACCCTTCGTATTCTGTCATTTATATTCATTCATTGCTTTAATCTGGAATGTTTTTTAGAGTGTGGGTGAGTGTGTCTGCATATTAGGGTTTTTTTTAAACAAATGTCCCACTCCTTTTAACAAAGAACTTAGTTGTACTTCTGGTGCAGTGTCTTCTAACAACAAGCGTATAATTCATTTTAATGTGTAATGATGATGTAATGATTAATTAGTATAAATGAACAAAAACATCAGCAGATTAAAATGACCACACAGTCTTTTCTGAACTTTTATTGCTGACATGGGATTGAAACAGTGTCAGTGCTTCAGTCGTGCTGTTGAGAGGTTGCTATGGCTTCAGTTGGCCACCTGATATCACTGTTCGTAGTAAGACTGATGCCTCGAAGCTTTGAATCTTTTTCGGTACAATTAGAAGGAGAGCCTCAGAGCTTCATGAGGCTTCACCTGCCCATCACTACTGTAGTCTAAACCAGAGGTGTAGTGGGCGGGGGACGCTGGGGAACGTCATCTGCCCACTTTCATAAGGATGTCAGTTAAAAAAGATGATAATAATAAGCAGCAGAAGAAAAAAAAAGCAATTTTACTGTTAAAACGTTATTAGCAATTGAAAAACAAGTATAACACACAAATATCTCTTTTTAATACATATAAAAATACATATAAAAAAATAAAACACTCGTGAAAAAAACGAGAAGAAAAGTGATACTAGGCTACGCAGCTCGTTCTCATTTATGAACCCCACATTAAAATGACAAGTCGCCAGAATAAAATAGAGTTTTACTTTCGTAAAGATGTCAGCTCCAACAATGTTGGAACAACATCAGTTTCTTCTGAGGAGACCGCCAGCACCAGCAACACACATTCTAATTGTTGTTGGTGGTGTTGATTGATTGAATTGATTAGCTATAGGTTCCCATCCTTATCTGGCAAATGTTTAAGCCTTTTGTGTGTGTGTACGTACGTCATAAAAACAGCATTGTCCCCCCAACTCAAAAAATCCCCACTACACCACCGGTCTAAACTAACTAACCAGTGTCACACAGTGAGAGTAAAGCCAACAGACCTGACACTGTGTTTCTAAATCACCTCAACAATAAAGACAACACAGAAGGCCTGTGGATCACGCCCTCTGCACTCAGATTCTCCTGCTTGACTGTGTGAAAGTAAATCATATCTCTGTGTTCAGATCCAGTTACTTCATGTACATTATCACTCACTAGTTACTTTGCTTCAAAATCTCTACTTTGTAACTATCATACAACAGAAAACATGGTAAGACAGCTGACATCAGTGAGTTGTTGATCTCAGGGAAAGTTGAAAAGTTCATTGTGGTGGTTTCAGGCCACAGCAGCACACTACACATTTGGATGTGCAGAGACTTGGGCCAAACTAAATAGTCAGGCTGTTTTCCCTCAGCCTGGCGTAGGCTTGGTGCTGCTCCAGCTGGTGTTAGGAAAGAAGGTGAAAGACACTGATAAAGAAGTCCTGTTGAAAGTAGAAAAGGTAGGAGCCATGACCCGCTGGTGCTTAAGATTCATCAATGAAAAACTCCACCCACTGTGTAGCAGCTTATGCTTTATGTTTGATCAAAGCTTGGTTCATGCTCCTGCAGTGAACTGACACTGTAGCCTGATGTGCTGCTCTTTAGAAAGAGTGATGGTGTTTACTCAGTGGTATGCATGATGCTGATAGTATCTGTGTGGTAACCCTAGCTTTATTTATCTATTGATCTGACCCTTCTTATGTTTCAGTTTTTATTAATTGACTCTGGTCATTAGATGTGTGTATACTAGAGATAGACCAATATGGTTTTTTTCAGGGCCGATACCGATTATTAGTAGTCAAGGAGACTGATAACCGATATTTGGAGCCGATATTCATTTGCGGTAAAAGTTAAAATATTGGCGTCAAAATTTTTAATAATACAAACTCCAACACTTAACTTCGTTTAAATGCCTTTAAGCATATGTTTATTAAACAGCTTTTCAGATTTGCAACATGTTAAAGGTTTTTTTTAATCTTAGACAACAGACATCTTTGTTTTAAAATTCTAACAAAAAGTGCAGGGAGCTCTCAGGCTCAGCAGCATGTCTTATAAAGTTAAATGAAAACTTAAACAAAGAAATAGCTCCCTAAAGTTTTCTACAGTAAATAAAGAAACATATATCTGCTCTCCAGAGCTTCTCCACCCAGCAAAACTTTTTCTCCTCTCCGCCGTGTGTGTGAGCACTGTGCATGCACAGCTTTCACTGCTGATTGGCTGTTACCCGTGCCGTGGCTCTGCGTGTAACCAATCAGATGGTGCTGTGGGTGGGACAATGCTGGACACAGACTAGTCTCCAAATAATAGATAATCGGCCCGGCCGATAATCGGTCTATCCCTAGAGTGTACCACTGGTTGTTGCAGTGTGTTGATGTGATGTCCTGATGTTTTTAATGTGAGCTGGCCAACAGCTACACCATTCCACAGCTGGTGCATGTTGGATGAAATGTAATGCAAAAAACATAATTAACACTAAACATTAACCAGAGTGCACTGTACTGATTCATAATCTTATTTTTTTATAAATATGTCCTGTATCTTCTAGTGATGAAGTTTTGACAACAGAAAAACAGACAGATGAGGATAATAAATTACCTTATTTCAGTAAGTATTAGTAATAAGTCAGTATAGTCGTTTAAGACCTGCCTAAAACTGAGATACATCAGACTTTTAAAAGTCTCAGTATCTGACATGCATGATATTCTGTATATCTTCTGTGAAGAGGCTGTGGACATCCTGACTGTACACTTGAGCTTGTTGGAAAGGTCAGATAGCTTGTATCTGTTGAAGACAGCTTCTTTACATTTAGATTTTTACAGTGATCTTTTAGAAAAAAGCAGAGTAGGCACATCCCTATAAGGATCTCAGCAACAGATTATTATCAGCTAACATAAAGCCAATCAGATGCTTTTTTTTTTACAGTGTTCTGTTGTGTTTTGTCACAGTACCCTTCACAACATATCAACAGCAGAATATTTGTCTGATTTGAATGCCTGCCCATAGAGATTATGCTTCTCCAAGCCAACCAGAGAAAAAAAATTAAAAGACAGAGCATAAAAACACATCTGAAGGTCATAATGGGAATGTCATGATTTTTGCAGGTCCATCCATTCATCATCTATACCGCTTATCCGTTCAAGGTTGTGGGGGGACTGGAGCCTTTCCCAGCTGTCATTGGGTGAGAGGCAGGGTACACCCTGTACGGATCGCCAGTCCATCACAGGGCCAACACATACAAACAACCACTCACACTCACACCTATGGCCAATTTAGAGTCACCAATTAACCTAATGCATATCTTTGGACTGTGGGAAGAAGCTGGAGTACCTAGAGAAAAAAGCCCCGGGCTCCAACCCAGAACCTTCTTGCTGTGAAGTGACAGTGCTAACCACTACACCACTCTACACCACTGTGCCCCCCATTTTTTGCAGGTATTTCTTCATAAATTGAGATTACCAAAAGTTATTTCTACTGACCCTGTGGAGAACATGAATGTCTGAACCACCTAACCCTTTCATGCCAACCTGTCCACTAGTAGTTGGGACATTTCAGTCCAGATCAAAATGAACCAACTGACTGACACTGTCAGGGGAGTTTGTCTTATAACGCTGTAGTAGAACATCTTGTGCTTATTTCAGTGTATGAGTTGATTATATTGGAGGCCAACAGAAGCTGAAGAAAAGACAGACTTAATGCACATTTAATTGAACCATTATGTGTTGGACCATAAGCAGCCTGAGTGAGGGCCTCACATCTATATTAGCACTGCAGTGCCTATGAATATTACTGCGCCGATTAAGGACACAAAATTCTGTAATTGCACTAATTGGAGTTATTTGTTAAATAAATAGTATGGAGCTGCCATTAAAATGCCCCAGGAGTATTTTGTGGGAGATGGATTTGATAAAGTGGCTGCCTCTGTGTTTCCACTTTGTTTTCTAGCTCTGTATAAATGATCCAGAAAATGTCCTAATGAAGAATACAGGTGGGAAAATCATTATGTATCTTGGGGGTCTCACCACTACTTTATGAAGAGAGAAGTACTCAGTCTGTGACATTACCTGCTAATGACCTCTGTCAGAGTGACCAGCATGGCTGATTAAATTCTAACTAACCCATCAAGAAACTAATGTTCCCACCACACCACAAAAACTGCTCAGAAATGTCTCGAGGAACACAACAAAGAGCCAAAGCTGTTGCCCTGGGCTCCAAACTCCCCAGATCCCAATCTGATTCAGTACGTTTGGGACCTGCCTAATATTGTATAGGTCCCCGGGGGACTTATTTAAAACAGCTCTTACCTGTTGGGGCTTGGACGTGGGATCTCTTAAGAACTCCTGTAGTGTCTGGCACCAGAACATTGGCAGCAGACCCTTTGGGTCCTGTGGGTTGTGGGATGGGGCCTCCATCTCGTTCTGGATCATCCCACAGATGTTGGGTCAGATCGGGATCTGGGGAGTTTGGAGCCCAGGTCAACACCTTGGGCTCTTCATCGTGTTCCTTGAGTGTTGTTGCCATTGGAGGGGTGTGTGCTTGGTCTGTGACAATATTTAGGTGGGTGGTACGTGACAAGGTAATGTCCAAATGAATGTCAGGACCTAAGGTTCCTCAGAAGAACATTGTGTTATAACGAGATAATTGATGTTATTCACTTCATCCACCAGTGGTCATAATGTTGGTTAATAGCTGATCAGTGCATATATATGTGTATACATCACCGATGGCAGATAGCTCGTATAAAAAAATGCTGATAACTTGGCCTTACTCTCGGACATAGAGGGTCGATGACTGTCCATTTATGATTTACAGAGACAACACTTGTCGGAGATTTTCTTGCATTTAACGTGCCGAGTTGTCAAGCTGTCTCCTCTGTGGCTCTTCCGCTACTGTGTGCGGACACGTTTGCGAACACACACACAAAACTGGAAACGGGGAGAGAAACACTAAATGATCTTTTCATTTTTTATTTTTTTATTTGCCATTCTTGGGAGGGCAGGGGGTCCCGTTGGCAGGGTGCTTAGAACTTCAGAACAATATATACGTAGAATACAGGACACCAGACAATTCACTTTGTCTCTATTCACTCGTCTCTGTAATGATGATTCTGTGTTAGGTGAGCTTTCTTTTATTTCCCAGTCTGTGGCCTTGTCCAGCTGAGCCTGAGGCTGACGATCTGCAAAGCACTTTCTCTGCACACAGTCTGCATGTGGGCTACAGAGCAAACAGAGGTCTGAGCTCCTTCTTCAGAGCTTTTAAACAAGCCCCATGAGAACAGCTTAAACATGGGCTTAGCTAACACTGTGTCCTGCAGTCACTGGGCCAGCTCACAGGTGAACAACAATATTTTCAATAAAGGACAGGTTCTAGCATTGCAAGGCATACGAGGCTATTAAATAACGAGACTAATGCTGTAATACATTTTTATTGAACATAAACATTTTTAGTGTCTTTCTCCTTCAACATACTTCCCTTCTGCATCAACACACCGCTGCGTCTTCCACTGATCAAAGCAGTGCAGGAGGTCTTCTTCAGACAGTTGTCTCAGAACCTCTGTCGTTTTTTTTTTTTACTTCTGACACACTCAAAATGTGTTCCTTTGTGCACAGATTTGATCTTAGGAGAAAGGAAAAAGTCACACAGTGCTAGATCAGGTGAATATGGAGGGTGATCAAGCACTGTGATTGTTTTTGGGCCATAAACTGCTTTACCTAACTTTTAGGCTATTCATTTTCAATCAGTAGCTAGCAGTAAACTGAAGACGTTCAGTTCAATTCAATTCAATTTTATTTATATAGCGCTGAATCACAACAAAAGTAATCTCAAGACACTTTTCACATAGAGCAGGTCTAGACTGTACTCTTTAGATTATTAGATTATATTATTGTCTAGGAAGACATTTCACCTCTCATCCAAGAGGCTTCATCAGTTCATGCTCACATCTGACCAGGCTGGGACTGGTCAGAAACGTCTTCCTAGACAATAACTAAGTCCAGTTGTGTTTGATTGAAATTTCCTTGAGATAACTATGACGTGGATGAATGAGAATATTCACAGGCTACTCTTTAGATTATTATAATTACAGAGAGAGACCCAACAGTTCCCACCATGAGCAGCACTAGGCGACAGTGGCAAGGAAAAACTTCCTTTTAAGAGGCAGAAACCTCAAGCAGAACCAGACTCAGGGTGGGCGGCCATCTGCCTCGAGGGGGGGAGAGGGGGTAGAGAAGAGCGAGAGAAGAGCATAGCACGGGTTCCATGTAAAAAATGTAAGGTGTTACCAATAATACAGTAGTAGTAATGATAGTCGTGATAATTAAAGTATTAACTGCTAACATAGCAATAGCAGTACAGGTAATTTCTAATTATAGCAGCAGGTGTTGAGTGGGGTTGTAGGAGCAGTAGAACAGACTCTACAGCTCCAGAGGCAGAAATACCTGCAGAAAGTGACAGCAGAGGAGAGAGAGACGGAAGCGCACAATACTACAGGAAAGGGAAGATACAAAGTTAGTAACATGTAACATGGGATATGAATCCATATTAGTGGAGAGAGAGAGACAGAGAGAGAGTGAGAGAGAAGCTCAGTGCATCATGGGAGATCTCCTGGCAGTCTAGGCCTATAGCAACATAACTAAAGGATGGTTCAAGCCTGAACCAACCCTAACTATAAGCTTTATCAAAAAGGAAAGTTTTAAGCCGACTCTTAAAAGTACAGAGGGTGTCTGCCTCCCAGACCAAAATTGGGAGAAGGTTCCACAGTAGAGGAGCCTGATAGCTCAAGGCTCTGCCTCCTATTCTACTCCTGGAAACTCTGGGAACCACCAGTAAACCAACATTCTGGGAGCGTCCTAGTGGGATTGTAGGGGACTATGAGATCTTTAAGGTATGTTGGTGCCTGACTATTAAGGGCTTTGTAAGTAAGGATGAGGATTTTAAATTCTATTCTGGATTTGACTGGGAGCCAATATAGAGAAGCTAACACAGGAGAAATATGATCTCTTTTCCTAGTTCCTGTCAGTAATTGTGCTGCAGCATTTTGGATCAACTGCAGAGTCTTTAGAGACTTGTTGGGGCAGCCTGATAATAATAAATTACAGTAGTCCAGCTTGGAAGTAACAAATGCATGGACTAGTTTTTCTGTATCCTTTTGAGACAGAAAATGTCAAATTTTGGTGATATTATGCAGGTGAAAGAAGGCAGTCCTAGAAGTTTGTTTTATATGTGAGTTAAAGGACATATCCTGATCAAAGATAACTCCCAGATTCTTTACAGTGGAGCTGGAGGCCAGGGCAGTGCCCTCTAATGGAACTACGTCATTAGAAAAGGTATTTCTGAGGTGTGCGTACAAGTACAATAACTTCAGTTTTATCTGAGTTCAGTAGTAAAAAATTGCTTGTCATCCAAGTTTTAATGTCCCTAAGGCATGCCTGAAGTTTGGCTAACTGATTGGTTTCGTTAGGCTTCACTGACAGGTAAAGCTGTGTATCTGCATAACAATGTAAATTTATGGAGTGATTCCTGATAATGTTGCCCAAGGGAAGCATATACAAAGTGAAGAGAATTGGTCCAAGCACCGACCCTTGTGGAACTCCAAGTCTATCTTTTGTGTACATGGAGGAGTAGTTGTTAACATGTACAAACTGAAGCCTATCAGATAGATAGGACTTAAACCAGTTTAGTGCAGTTCCTTTAATACCAATAAAATGCTCCAGTCTCTGTAAAAAGATGTGATGGTCAATTGTGTCAAAAGCAGCACTGAGATCTAACAAGACAAGTACAGAAACAAGTCCGTTGTCTGATACAATTAGGAGATCATTTGTAACTTTTATGAGTGCTGTCTCTGTGCTATGATACAATCTAAATCCTGACTGAAAATCCTCAAATAAACTATTATCCTGTAGAAAGTCACACAACTGTTTTGCAGCTTCTTTCTCCAGAATCTTAGAAAGAAAGGGGAGGTTAGATATTGGTCTGTAGTTGGCTAATACGTCTGGATCTAGAGTGGGCTTTTTTAGAAGAGGTTTGATTACAGCTACTTTATATGACTGTGGCACATAACCTGTCACCAAGGACCAATTTAACATATCTAACACAGGACTTCAAATTAAGGGCAGAGCTTCCTTAAGCAGCCTAGTTGGGATGGGGTCTAACAGACATGTTGAAGGTTGGATGCCGAAATAATTGATGTGAGCTGGGGGAGGTCGATGGGAGAAAAAGAGTCAAGGTTAGGTTTTGCAGCCTATGGATCCTGTGTTGTGACATAAATCAGTGCTGGTTGAAGGCAGGATGTGATTAATTTTATCTCTAATAGTAGAAATATTATCATTAAAGAAGTTCATAAAATCATCACTGCTGAGGGATAAAGGGATGCGTGGATCTATAGAGCTGTGACTGTCAGCCTGGCTACAGTGCTGAAAAGAAACCTGGGGTTGTTCTTATTTTTGTCTATTAATGATGAGTAATAGGTGCCTCTTGCATTACAGAGGGCCTTCTTATATCTTTTAAGACTATCTTGTCAGGCTAAACGGTATTCTTCCAGTTTGGTGGAACGCCACATTCTTTCGAGCCTACGTGCTGTTTGTTTCAGTGAACGGGCTTAGGAGTTGAACCATGGAACTTGAACCATGGAACTTGCCTCTTTCTCTTTATTGTTCTCATTTTAGGGGGGCGATAGAGTCTAAAGTAGTACGCAGTGAGTCTGCAACACTGTCTATAAGATGACCAAGCTGGGAGGAAGTAGCCTCTGCTAAATTAAGGCACTGGACTTAGTTTAGTGGGAATAATTTCCTTGAATTTAGCTACTGTACTATCAGAAATATTTTTCTAGTTAGGACATTTTTCATTCAGGCTGACGTACTCATCCTGACACAGCCAGGTTTCAGTCAGACAGAATAGATCAAGATGGTAATTTGATATCAAATCATTAACTAGTACAGCTTTGGATGAGAGAGATCTGATATTAAGCAATCCACATTTAATTATTTTGCTGTACATTTGAATTGGCTGTGTAGATTTTTATTAGATTATTATGACTAACTCCTCTTGACCTTCAATTTAGTTATATATTAACTTTCGTGACCTCCGACTGGCATAGTCAGGTGTCATTAGTGCCGACGTGAATAACAATTTTACCATATCTACGCTCATCCTTAGTCGGGAGCTTTAAATATGATTCTATGTCGCCTGCTCTGGCCCCAGGAATGCATTTAACTGTGGTCGCTGGAGTCGCTATCTTCACGTTCCGCAAAATGGAGTCGCAAATTTTCAGAGTTGGCTCCTTAGCGGGTGTGTCGCTAAGAGGGGAGTATCTGTTCAAAACATGAACTGGGTGGTGGTCGGCAGTGGGCTTCTGCTTACAACTACGCCTGTCCTTACGAACAGTCACACAGCCAATTACTATTACTGTGAATGTGCAAATTAAATTGGTGATAGAGTCAGAGATCTAGCGTCGGTAAAAGAGAAATTAACTAGTCTGAGGCAGGCAGGCAAGAAACGATCATCTCTAAACACCGGTAACCGGAAGTGACAGAACACACTTACCACAGCACGTCAGTTTCCTTCCCTCAGATAAAACAGGTTTGAAGACGTCACCTATTGGAAACTTACAGCAGTTGTGCGTGAATACCCAACCTTTAATATATAATGCTCGGTGTGACTGTGAACCACGTGGTTTTATCCTCATAAGCGCAGTCTCATTATTTAATAGCCATACCTCATATCTGATGGCTTTTCATATAAGCTGAGCAAGATAATAGTTTCATTTTTATAACTTGAGAATTAAGGGACTAAATCTGTAATTCTGTTACCTTGAGTTGCATGATGATAATAAACTGAATCTTGAATTTTATTTTCTCCTGCCAACACAGCACAATTAGATTTCCATAAAACTATAAACAAGCCGGGGCACCCCCATAGCCGAATGGTTGGGGCGCGTACCACATGGGCCCAAGCGCCCTGAGCAGCTTTTCCCCGGATCGACTCCTGGTCTGGCTGGATCTTTACTGCGTGTCATTCCCCCACTCTCTCTCCCTGTTTCCTGTCTCCTCTCCACTATCCTATCTAATAAAGGCGAAAAAGCCAAAAAAATAACTTAAAAAAAAAAAAAAACTGTAAACAAGCCTCACAGTTCCTTCCCCTAATGCTCCTCCTTGTCATCATTAAAACAAAAAATACATCTAAAATATAAAAATATATCTACACAAAGTGCCCAAAATATAAATGCTTTATTTGGTCTTTCTCCAAATGATACCAGCAATAATGTCAGAGACAGATTGTATTTCCTGTGGCTGCTTCACAGTAACTATAATAGAATGTGAAGGAGCAGCATCAGGAAATATTCAGATAGCATTAGCATCAGTTAGCAAAACTCCAGCATTAATGTTTTTGTCATCCAATAAGTCAGTAGACCTGTCATTAAATGAAACTGACAGGATTTTTTACTACAGGCTGTAAACTGGTCAATGTGGCCAGTGTATGATGTTGTTGAAGACTGAAACTGAGAGAAAGGCAGATTTGACCCTCTGATGAGCTGTCAGCTGATTCCTCTTCCCCTTTTCTTTTTTCTGACATCTAAGACAGTTTAGATCAGATTTTAATAACAGAGGGAGTAAAAATCACTTGGTTTCTGCTACTTCAATTTCAAAATGTGCATTTAATTACATATTTTTAGAGAAACCTTATTTAGTTGTTATCATGTGACCTAAGCACAGATTTTCAGTCACATGACTGATGTCAGATGTGATGTTCTCCTTGATCTTTCTCTGGTTTTTCTGGTCATCATCTGTTATCATGTGGATGAAATAGCAAGATCACATGATCAACCAAACCATGTCGATAAGAACAGAGAGAGGTCTGTCCACTGAGGAAAGCCAGGACATGTGGCTAAAAGCTCCAGAAACAAGAAGAAAGTGGAGCCTGAGATGAATTAGTGGTGCTGTTTAACTGTATTGCAGCTGTTGTTTGTGCTGTGATTTGAGGGTGGACAAAATAATAGAAACAACACACAATAACACAATGCAGTTCAACAGACCCACAAAGTACATCCTCCACAATGACCCCACAGTCGAATTACTGACTCTTTAATACAGCTTCAACACAGACTGATCATCCATGAAGGCAGGATTCACTGCAGGCCTGTTGTATTAGTTTATTCTCTACACCATGAACACTCTGCTGACAAACTTCTTTGCTGGAGCCTCAGATTTCCTAAGTACATCAATTAAAAACTTTAGAGGCCCCACTGGCCTGTATCCAAAAGAAACAACACAACTCCTCGACTTCCACCACTAGTACTGAGGCTGGGCTTGTTGTGGTTGGTTTCACAGTTGGGGCTCTACCAGCAGCAATAATGTGGTAACAACATCTGTAACATCTGGAAAACATTGGAGTTAAAGCTGAACTTGTAAACGACAAATAAGCCTGGGTCCAGCTGGGTGCTCTGCTCCAGCTCTGCAGCCGCCGACTATGCAGATTCCCATCACACCAGTACCTGCAGTAGAGCTGCCTACAGAGAGAAAAAAAACTTCTATGAGGTATGGCTATTAAATAACGAGACTAATGCTGTAATACAATTTTATTGAACATAAATATTTTCAGTGTCTTTCTCCTTCAACATACTCTCCTTCTGCATCAACACACTGCTGCATTCAGGTCTTCCACTGATCAAAGCAGTGCATTAGGTCTTCTTTGGACAGTTGTCTCAGAACCTCTGTTGTTCTTTTCTTAACTTCTGACACAGACTCAAAACGTGTCCCTTTGAGCACAGATTTGATCTTAGGAGAAAGGAAAAAGTCACACAGTGCTAGATCAGGTGAATAGGGAGGGTGATCAAGCACTGGGATTGTTTTTGGGCCATAACTTTTAGGCTAATCATTTTCAATCAGTAGCTAGGTGACAAGCTGATGCTCTCTGAATGAGCCTTCACCTCTCACCTTCTGACTGGTGTCAGAGCGTACAGCACCACAGCCTCACCACCACAGTCCTGAGAGATTCAACACCACACACTGATTAAGTTGTTTATTTATCATAAAGCCTTCTATGTTAATTTGTTCAAGTAAAACCGTGTCCATAAACTGGATACACTTCAGCGTGCTGTGAGCTTTCTATACATCATCACATTATCAGTCCTCACACGTTCTGTAAGACTTTCCCATTTCTCTATCCAAACACAGCAACAGCAGAGTCCATGCATTCCCATGTTCACGCTCATGTTTTCTCACACGAGGAGAAAAAAATAACAAAACAATTAAAGAACAATCTATCATCCAGCTAATAAAAAACAGCTTTAACTGACATAATGTATGGTCTAGATGACAGCTACAGTCCCAGTGTGTCACTGGCCCAGGCCAAGATTTGGCTTTGACAAATGGAGGTCGGCTCTGGATATGGAGGTGAAAAAATAAGGATAGGTCTGTTTAAACTGTGCAGCTCAACACTTCTCCCAGGGCACTTCCATCTGCTCACAGCCCTGAATAGTGTGACCTGTGGAACCTTCCAGGTGGTGGCCCAGCGCCCAGCTACGCATCACATGATGTTTCACTGAGAAGAAGCTCTTTCTTAACCTACACAGAGTGTTCAGCAGCCTCACAGCTGAAATGTCTTAATGTTTCATATTAAAAGAATAAAAACAAAGACAAAAACTTAACACAATAATGTTTACTTTAAGTACATTTAACTTACATACATTACTAAGTATAGGTTTTCATTTCTCTTCTTTGACAAAACCATGTCACTAAATACATGTGTGAAGATTCTCAGTTATCCAAGATGGGTTGAATCAGGGGTAACTGGACTCAGTTGTAGATACTACAACCAAGTCTAGTCGGTTGTAGATACAACCAATGCTCTGACTCTTGTTTTAAACAACCCACATAAAATTAAACACCTCCAAAAACAATCAAACAAATCTTTTTTCTCTCTAAATCCTCAACATCCAGAGTGCTCTCAGGTTTCTTGGGCCTCTTCCTACTGCATGGTAATCACAGGCAGGGTCAGTGGAGGTCAGGCCTGTCAGTGAGGCTCCCAGGAGAAGCTCTGAAGGCCAAAAATCCAAACTATTTCTGATTCGACTGGGGACTGAGCCTGAGACCAATTTGAGAAGGAGTGTAGCACAGGAAACTAATCAGCTAAATGCATGTAGGAGGAATTTGTGTGTGTTTGGTTTAAGTATTTCACATCAAGAGGTTGATGTGACATTAAAGAGCAGCATACCTCTCTGTTGTCTGATATGAACAAGTGAAATGGTAAATGGACTGTACTTATATAGCGCTTTTCTAGTCTTTTCAACCACTCAGAGCGCTTCACACTACAGATCACATTCACCCCATTCACACACATTCATACAGCACATGTTCTATACAATGTGCTTTTTCTATACACACATTCACACACACATCGGAGGCAATTTGGGGTTCAGTATCTTGCCCAAGGATACTTCGGCACGCGGACTGGAGGAGCCGGGAATCGAACCACCGACCTTCTGATTGGTGGGCGACTGCTCTACCTCCTGAGCCACAGCCGCCACAAACATGGTTGTGTATATGTTGTGGTGTTGAAGGCTGATACCGCCTGCAGATATGCATGAAAACTATATGTGTGGAAAGAACTGGTACATTAAAGAAGGTCATGGGTTGGAGAGCTGCTTCATCAGACTACCTTTGCCACTCTCCTCACACACTGAGAGTGACCCTTAGGCTGTCTGTGTGTGTGTGGAAGTCTGATAACACACACAAACCTCTTTAGGATGATCACTTTTCTAGTCAGAGTCACAATTCAAAGCTCTCCTTGGTTCCAGGTCTCAGTATTAAACCAAGTAAATCAACTCAAAGACACTTTCCCTCCCACATCTGACTATCTAAGCTATCTCTGATATAAATGGCAAGATGTCATCAACTCAAATGTTTTGTGAATGTGCAGTGAATATTACTGGGGTCTGATAGTGATATCTGATGTTTTTTACAGTGTGGGGCCAGAAATAATCTAGCGGAATGTATCAGTCATAGATATGGTAAATGGACTGTACTTATATAGCGCTTTTCTAGTCGTATCGACCACTCAAAGCGCTTTACGCTACGCGCCACATTCACCCATTCACACAGCGCTTGCACTATTACAAAGCGCTCTAACACATTCACACACCGATGTTGCAAACATCGGGGGCAACGTGGGGTTCAGTATCTTGCCCAAGGATACTTCGGCATGGACTGGAGGAGCCGGGGATCAAACCGCTGACCTTCCGATTAGTGGGTGACCTGCTCTACCTCCTGAGCCACAGCCGCCCAGAGATATCAGAGTTATAGTTTAGTTTATCTGAATCTGTTTAATCATTTAATACTCTTTCAGTCTTAGTTGGTTCAGTCATTGATCATATCAGTCTTGACTTCAGAAACCAGTAGAAATATGACCATTTATTTTGTCTTTTGTCATTAGATCTTGTTCTTATTGTCCTGACTCTTTAGTGTGTGGTGGTCTGTCCACATGCTACCTCTGTGGTGTCATCTACAACTCAGGGTTTTTTCTGTTACAGCCTTACACTGGTCTGGTATGACCAGTAGCATATGGTGGCTAATGCTAATATTAGTAAAGTCTAATTATATATTGCTGTGTAAGTGACACAGGAGTCAGTACCACCCCTCCAACACCCACTGTCTCCTCTGTACTCTGCTGTGTGGTAGCAGCTGCTGATAAGAAAAAGTCCAGCTTTAAAGGAAAGTTCTGGGGTTTTTTTTTGTTTGTACTTGTCTATGTGTTTAGCTGTGGTGCACCCAGTTCTGGTTTTACCCTCACATGAAGTGGTCTAGATAAAACTAGCTGAAATGTTTCCATATGATTATTGCCTCACAGCAAGAAGGTTCTGAGTTTGAGCCCCGTTTCTCTCCTGCTTTCCCGTGTGGAGTTTACATGTTCTCCCTGTTCCTGTGTGGGTTCTCTATAGGTTCTCCAGCTTCCTCCCACAATCCAAAGACATACAACTGTTAATTGGTGACTCTAAATTGCACTGTAAACCCGGATAAGTTGATTGTACTTAAACCATTTGTGTCAAGTGATTGCCTCAAATGGTTTAAGTAATCGACCGTAGAGAAAATTAATTTGTTCAAGTTTTGTCAACTTAAATGTACAATAGTCAGAATTTAACATTTTAGAGTTATATAAACTTAAATGGTTTGAATAATCAACAATAGAAAAAAATTGTGGAGTCTACTTAAAAGTAGTACAGTCAGAACTTAATATTATAAGTCAAATACACTTAAAATTCTAGTTTTATTAAAAATATTATTTAAAAAAAAAAAAAATTTAAATTGTTTGCTCTGTGAACAATTTTCAAGTATGAAAAAAACAACAACACTGACCATGTAGCAGCATACTGTGAGTGCAAAAGGAAAAACTGTATGCTTTGTGTGCCACACAAGAAAGCAGGCATCAAGAACAACTATGCAGTGGGGACTAGAGTTGTTTAAAAAAAAATACTGCAACTTTCTAACATGTATCCTCTGTAGAATTTTTTCAGTAAAACGAACAACACTAGACACATGCAGTTTAAGAAGTATTGTATACAAAATGAACAACTGCGAAAATATTTGCTTCATTGAGTGCAATGTATTTGTGCAACAATCCAGACACAGACATGAAGAATTGTGCCATGAGCATAGATGTGTCTTACTCTGCGAGATCATTCTTCAGCTTTTGAACCTTGGGAGGCAGCTCACTTCGACCTAAATTTAGCATTACCTGCTGAATGAAGGTGAATATGTTTTTTAAGCACTTTGGGTACTGCAGGTGGAGTGCGTAGGTAAAGCCAAACAAGAGGCACATTGCCTGAGGTAGGTTGGTGAGTGCT
Source organism: Lates japonicus (assembly GCA_033238685.1). Taxonomy (NCBI): domain Eukaryota; kingdom Metazoa; phylum Chordata; class Actinopteri; family Centropomidae; genus Lates; species Lates japonicus. Next base: position 7,881,425 of record BRZM01000024.1, on the reverse strand, counting down.
TCTATTACAAGGCTGCCCTCTAGGATGATCCCCACTCTTGAGGGGTTTAGTTGTGGCGATGCTGGGCTTTCTGGGCTTGCAGCGCTGGTGTCCTCATAGCAGAGGATTCCCACAGGAATGTCCATGGAGTCTCCCTCATTAAGATTCTATAGTGCGAGAAACAAGACAAAAAGAGGATATTCAGGTTAACAGCAATTTGTCTACAATCAGCTGTGTGGTCTTCATAAATATTATGATTTTCATAATTCACAGTGGTTTTATTTTAGATAATGTTGTTGCTGTTCAGAGGCATTTTTGTGTGTCATGTCTAGGTGTCTGTTGTAGTGTAGATCCCATGTTTTGACAGTAGCTGGTGTATTGGACAATGTGATATGTGAAAGGTACAAATAGAGAAAGGGTTAATTACTATTCAAGTGTGCTGCTGACCAGGGAGAAGCACACAGTTTTTTGACCGGAGTATTAGAGGCCTAATTTGAGCCTTTTTGTTTATTCTCCATTCAAGTTATTATTGGGATAAGTGTGTGTAGATCAATAAAGGCAATATTAGAAATACATTGGAGATGTTTGGATTCATTCAGTGGAGCCACCACAAACTATGCATCGACTGGAAGTTCCAGCAGCAGCCCCTCAGTGGATTAGGTTTTTTGTTTTTGCAGAAATCAAGTCACTAAACAAGCCCTTTGAATTTTTGCATAATTTGCAGTATAGAATGCAGTTTTTAATTTCCTCTTGCTAACAGGGAAGGCACATTATCAAGTTAAAATCAACTTAAGTTCAATGAAACATCTTCATAAAGGCTAATTATCACAACCCATCATCCCAAATAAACAAAACATAGGAGAATGGAAAAACTCAGTCAAACACCAATCAGAAATTTTACTCACCAAACTGCTCTTAAAGAACATAGACGCATCATCCCCAAGAATGACTGGAAGTCCTCTCAGGACAAGGCATCTAATGGCTGTCGGTTCAGTGCTCTGCAAAGAGATATAACACATACTTAAATGTAGAGCAAAGAAATATATCTTAGATCAGTTTATTTGTTCATATAGAGAAGTCCCACAAGGGAAGGTGGGAGGATTCGTTTTTGTAATATGTATGAACTAACCATCAATATCATTACAAGAAAAAACAGAAATATCAACCCACCGTTGTCTGTTGTAGCAGGTCAGCTAACTGCTTGCCTATCCGACCTGTCTTCCTCTTGAAGATTTCCATCAAACGTGGACACAAACCATCAAGAACACCAAAGAACTCTTCTTTAAGATTTCTACCAGCGACCCTGTTAAACTCCAAGTAAATAAAAATATGAAATAAGCTCAATTTTGATATTCAGGCAGAGTTACTTATAACACTAATAAACCTCTCTGAACTTGTTGTCCAATGATGTATGTAACACAAAAAAGACAAGAAATATAAAGGACACTTTCACAAACCTGGCTTCCAGTGAAAAGTGCTGGCCAACATTGGACCATCTGGCTAATGTCAGGCTCATTCTTTACAATCTCCTCCCTTCTAAGGCCAAATGTGATGTCCATGTTTTTTCTAATAAGAGAATCATTTGGGTTTTTCTTCTGCATTTCATTAACCATGGCCTCACGAACAGCTTCAAGCCTAGCAACATCCATTCCCTCTGGAAATTCTGGAAGGTAATTGATTTCCCCTTTTCTTGGCTTCTTTATATTTTTGCGAGAAGGCTCACCATCAGCATTGTTTTTTCCACGTTTACCACCGTTAACTGTTACATCAGGCTGCCCCAGCTGGCGCATTTTCGCTCTGTAATTTCCCATTTTGAATTTAAGACTGTTTATCCATCCCTGACAGCCAGATGATGAGCCTTGTTCTTTAAGACAGGGGTGTTCTGCTACCAAAGCTTTTGCGACAACTTCAAACTCCTCTTTTATTGGATAAGCTTTGTAGCCATAGATTGTCTCCGCAAGCTTCTCAAGAATGTCATGCTTCATATCCTTTGTCACTTTCAGGTAAGTGCCATCACGAAGATGCATCAGATTTCCTTGGCGTAATCTGTATTCCATGTCTACAGGAAACTTTGGAATGTCAAATACCTCAGGCCACTCTTTTCGACCCTCCAGAGATGAGGTAGAGAAGATCTCAGTGTCAGGCTGGCTGCTCACATCACTGCTTATTTCACTTTGTGGCACTGGGATGAGATCAAGGACAGGAATAATTTGGATGGTAGGTTTCTCAGGGAGGTCAGAAATGTCTGTAAGGTTACAAAGTGCATTGTTGAATTCAGGGTCCTCGTACTGTAAAGTGAAGTTGTAATCATGTTCAACTGATTTCTTGACCCAGTTCATTAAATCATCAACTGTATTTGGAGCAGGAGTCATTGTCATTTTTCGTATGTCCCCCTCACAAAAAATAACTCTCATTGTCAGCTTCTGTTATATAGCCATCTGAGGAAAAAAAGAAACATTGACAGTTTTAGCAAATAATAAATCGCTTGAGAGTTACCATAAGCTTCCCTTGTACTTTGTATGCTGACATTGGAAAGACATCATTTAAATCAGACAGCTTAACCACACACATAGAAGGGCCATCAGTGTAGCATAGCTGGTAGGACCGAAAGTGCTCATGGTACCATGCTGTCATTTTTTTGCAGACAAACAAAATGTCTGGGTTAGCTGCAACAATCTGTGTAATCTGACCAAATTCAGGGAGACCTGAACAGAAACCAATACAGAGCATCATATCTATGTTATACTTGATTCCGTCAATGCAGACAGATGATGCAACAAGTACTGACCCAGGAGTGGTTTTGTTTTGAGCGAGTACTCTCTGAACATTGCTGGGAAAAGATGTGACCAAGACCATTGCAACCTTTGCCATATCAACTGCTGGCCTGAAAAATGAGCTACAGTCCAAATAATAGCTGAGTGCTTTCTGGTGTTTAGTAGCGAGAGTCAGGGCCACATTTTTAAAATTCTGGGACTCTCTGACTACTTTTTTGAAGAATTTATGCATACCCTCAAAGTGCATAGTCCAAACATCAGTCAAAGGACCAAATTTCTTTATCAGGTGAGGGTAATGTTCCACATAGTGGAAATCTAAAGTAAAATACTTCTTGCCAATCAGGTCTGTCAGACACAGACAGACCTCAACGGGGACAATTCCTTCCAAGACATCATGTAAAATGTCCGGAGGGTAACCCCGACCACATGGAAGTGTTTTAGACTTTTAGTAAGAGGACACTGTCCTTTCACCCCAGAGTTTTGGCTTAAGCTTGAGTCTTTCATCACCTCTTGCACATGCCTGTCATGACAGTTTTTATCTCGGAGATGACACAAGCCAGAACTTACCTCTTGTTGCTGAATGTCACCTCTGGATGCCATGCAGACTCTGCAAAATTTGTTTGTTGTGAAGCTTTCATGGAAACCTGCAATTGAATGGGCAGCAAGGTTATCAGCTGCTACAAACAAAACTGTTCCCTTCACACTTGTGCCTAGCTGACCTACATAAACACCATGCTGTTCTAATGAGACAAGATCGTGGATAAGAGGTTGCAGTACCTTCTCATAACCACACTGTTTGATTGTGGAAGTGTTGCAGAGTAGAGCAAGCTGAATAGAGTTTAGTGTTGATCTGTATTTGGCAGGCACATTAGCAATAACCCAAGACACTGGACACATTTTGTGTTTCTGCTTTTATGTTCCCAAAGGATTGGCTACTTCAAAGTCATCAAGATATAGTATCAGTGCAACTGTGAACTCATCCAGTGAAAGAAAGCAATTTTCCTTAAAGTGCTCTCCATCGGCATATGAACTATATTCATGTGGAACATGCACCTTTTCTGACATTGCTTTATCTAAAATGTCAGTTTTGCTTAATAGTTTCTGTAGCATGTGTTGTATGGGGACATATACAACTGTTTTTGTGCCTTTTTCAACAACATATTATATAGGCATCACCAGGGGAAACTTATTCCTCACATAGGCCGCCCTCCTTTTTAAAGTTCCAAGAGATCCATGTTTGCCACACAATGATGTCATCACATTACTTTCTGAAACAGCATGTTATTTCTTTTACAACTAATTCATCCACATCTGGATAATGTCTCTTAAGCACTGCCTTGACATTACTGTACAGTAATGGTTGTGACAGGTCATGTATTTGGCAAAGGTGTTGTATCACTTCTTGTACAGCACTCAATACAACATACAATACAATAATTTGCATTTTCAATAACAGAGATGCTAGATTGTGTTCAAGCTGTTTTCCTAAACCACAAAGATCATCGCAGGCTTCTTCCATGACCTCTAGGTCTTTGGTGTCAGACGTTGCCAGTTGCTCTAGCTCACCTTGACTTTCATGGGCTGCTTCATCACAAGCATCACTGGTTATACTGACAATTATTTCAGACTTGAAATTCTTCCAAATATATTCTCTATGTGTTTTACTTTTGTGTGCATTGAACGTGGAGTATACACTGCTCTGAAGTTTACAGTCTTTATAAGGACAATCAACTTTGTGATTTACTTTTAAGTGAGTACTTCGCAGATGAGAAAAGTATTCAGTCTCAGTGCAGGGTTCAAGAAATGACATGACAAACTAACTAAAACGAAACTTCATTTGAGAGTCTACAGTTTGTGGTTGATCCACACTTCTGCTGTGAAAGCGGGATAAATGGCTATGGAGTGCATTGAGAGACTTGAATGTACACATACATTCCTGATGCAAGCAAGGAAAGGGCTCAGTTCTTGCATAAGTCCCATGTTTTAGCCTATAATGTTTAAAAAGCTGTGCTCTCTTCTCACAGATGACAGGGCAGTACTTGCATTTCCAAGGCATGGCTTTAAACAAAAATAATAGGGCAAATGAAGCTAATGTTAAAAGTGGGCATTGACATTTTTTCAAAAATACAATGAATAATTAGAATTTTACACTACCGTTGCAAAACTGTATGTAGAGAACACACAAGTAGAGAGAGCTACTCTAAAAACACAATGCTGCAATTGTCCAATGCTCAAAATTTACCTAAGTCAACCTCAAATTTACACACGTTTCAAACTAGGAGGGTTCCAGCAGTTTCTAATACTTGATTAAAGAAAAAACTCACCTCATTCAGGCAGAAATGGTATCCTCTTTATGGCAGGCAAATGTCCTTTAAAAGTGTCCAAACTTGCTAAAATGGCGCAACTTTCTCTGTAACTTCCAACGGACAAGCACAGACGTGTCTTGAGTGTTGAGCCAATCACAACAGGGCAGCACAGTGGTAAAACTTTAAACTAAAAGTTTAAGTTTGTTAAACTTACAAAAATGAGTACACCCAATGACTGTCTCATACACTCTTCATATACTCATACTGTTTAAGTAATGTGATAAAACAAATTTTTTAAAGCGGTATTTACTGAAACGTTTGCTTAGAATGAACTTTCGGGTTAACAGTGTGCCCATAGGTGTGAATGGTTGTTTGTGTCTATATGCCAGCCCTGTGATTGACTGGTGCCTCTCACCCAAAGTCAGTTGGGATAGGCTCCAGCCCCCCCGCAACCCTTAATGATAAGCAGTATAGATAATGGATGGATGGATGATTGTCTGACTAGATGGACTTAGAGTACAGTGAAGAGACAGGGAACAAGGGAGAAGGATTGACCTGCAACACAGGCTGCAATTGAACTGGGTTCAGTTATTATCAGTCATTATCGTGGTGAATATGATCTTATGATGGCCAAATGTACAAAAAGTAATTTACGAGAAGCTGGAATCTGATTGTACTTTGTGTTAAACTTTAATTGAAAAAGAAATTAGTTCCCAGAGCTGTGCTGTGCTGTGTTAATCTGAGATTAAAGCTAGAATGATACATTGTAACGCACAATTAGTGAGCTGTAATTTGCCAGTTGCACTAATCCATCATATGGGTATGTAGTGTCAGCCTGGGCAGCGTCAGGGCCTGTAGCATTCACCCACATCTCTCCCTCTCTGCTCATTGATTTGCACTTATTACCCACTCTAGAGTCACTGTGGGGATATGTAAACAACTTAACAGCAGGCATGTTCCTGTACTGTGTGGGATGACTGATTATGTTTGACTGACTCTCATGCAATGCGAGGGTCCACGGTCTGCTTGAACCCACCCGCGCTGGACTGCACTCTCCCTCCCTCCGCTCTTCTCATTCAGCTCACTTTGAGGGAAGTGTGATCCGCTGAAAAGTGTGGCAGGCATGTTTTGCATTAACACTCTGACCCCCGGTGCTTGCTGTTGGTTCTGATGTTAATCAAGTAAACAGGCCAAGGAGAGAAATGGTAAAGGAGGGAGAGAGCGTTTGGGTGTGGGAGTCCAGGAGAGTGCAGACTCAGTGGTAGTTTATGGAAGTCTCCACAGTCACTTATCGAGAAGATTTCATCATGATTCACAGCTCTGTGGTTGGATCAGACACTCAGATGCTGACTGGCTCCCCTGAACTCTGTCGACTCCCTCTCTGCTGCTATGCCCAGCTCTGTTTACAGCCCCTCTCAGCTTGGGCAGTGGAGAGAGAGTAGCTTAAGCAATGAATTATAATTTCCTATATTTTCTCTCTGGAGTTTACCCACTCCATTTAAACTCTCTCACACAATCAGTGCACTGTGTTGCCGTCAGCCTTTGACATTATCCATCTGGTGCAGCAGCAGTGGTAAACATCAGGCTACTATCACTTCCTATCACTTAACACAAGACTGAAGACCAATGAATGTCATTTTGACCCATCCAGCCGAAGAAGAGTTGGCTTTTCATGCTGTGTGTCAGATCTGCATCCATCTGTTTGGCAGTGTCCATGTTAACATGTTAACTGGTCATCAAGCAGAATTGGTCTAGAAGTCTAAGCCCTGTTACAAGAAAATCAATTAGCTGCTATAATTTATTTTAATTCCAGCCTCTCTTCACTCCACTCCACTACACTCAGTCTGACATTGTGTTCATGTCAGACAGTGTTTGCTTAGAAGGGTGAGTGATTTTGTTTTGCTCTAATCAGCCAGTAATAATGTCACTGTGGTGGTGGTTACCAGGAGCACTTAAGAGCATGTAAAGTCTGTGGAGGCCAGAGAGCCAAAACAATGAGCTGAAAGAGGCTATAAAGCTCTGCAGAGTTGAAGTGACCTTCAAAGTTTCAACATTAAATCATGACATCAGTGCAACTTTAAGCATGAATGTGAATATGAAATTATTTGGTAAAAACATTTTGTACTTTTATATTGCTGCTTGCATTGGTCATTAAATTGTCTATGATCAGTAGATAGTTTCAGTCTCTGTGATGATGTTCTACGACCCATAGAGATCTGGCATTTACAAAGTTAATATCCCTTATTTTAAAGAGTTCATTATATAAAGCACAGGTAAATGTAACTAAACAATGTCATCAATACTGTGTGAAATAACCTTCAACGCATTTTCAATAACACTCTTGACACAAAATGTCTTTCTACAATTTGAAGGACAGCTCACCACCAAGATAAACGGATGCTGTAGTGTGCAATCAAAGCCCTGGTCTGTTTCAGTATCTATAAGGCAGAGTGGTATAATCAGCCAACACTCTCTGCTTATTGTACACAACCTGGACTTTCTTAAAAACTGCCTCATTTTTGAGATGAAACATGTTTTTTTTAATCAAGTTTGATGGATTCAGACACAGTCATCATGTGTATCAGTATCCTGATTGGCCACAAAAGGAATGACCTAATCCCACTAGTGACTCGAGTGACCACTGATATGTTTTTAGTGTTTAATGTCACTTTGACCTGTGTTTGACCAAGTTGTGTACAATATGCATGGCACTTCAGACCCCCCAGTACAAACTGATGCAATAATTTACCATTGTTTATTTCATCTGACAAATCACTCAGGTACGGGCCTAAGGTCAAGACGGAATCACCAGCCTACGATGTAAACACAACACTGTGTCACAGTACAACACACCATCTTACAGTTTATCTAACAAGTCGTACAACATGAGTCTGGCATGGGCAGTTGTCATGGCCCCTGCGAAGACATTTACATCTTTCATTCTAAACTCCCTGCTGTTCAGAAAATGCCACCGCACCATCATCTGAGATGGAACAGAATGGCCACACATCATAATGACTGCTAAACAAGATGATCTGAGGGTGTTCAACAGGGTACTGTTTATTCAACAGGCTTGTCAAGTCATAGTATCAGATTTTTTCATCATCATTTTCAACCCTGTGGTATTGCTTCAAGGCCTTCCAGTTTTTGGGGGCTTTTTTGTGGATAGAAACATTTGGACTGCATGGTGTGATCTTGTGACAAGATCACACATTTGTAGACAAATATAATCAATGTATTTGTTTTATCCCCATTCTCTGGACAGACTTTAATTCCAATTGCACAACATGTTCTTTTCAAGAAAACAGGACGGTGGGTGATTAAATAGTCCTCTATGAGCCTAATAATAACAACAACAATAATAATACAAAAGGAATAATGATTATGATGAGCATTGTATAGTAGTGGCAAATCTGGATCCTGCAGCTCAGGAGTCACAGAGACCTGCAGAGAGTATCGAATTCCCACCCATACATCCACCTGACCAATCATAATGAAATTATAGCTGTCAATCATGACATTTCACAATGCACAATCTTCCTGATAACACTGACTAAAGAAAGCATATATAGGGTGAAAAGAATCTGTTCTAACACATGAATCCTGTGGAACTAAAACATCCTTGAACAGCCTAGGTGGAATAGGGTCTAAAAGTCAAGTTGATGGTATAGTTCAGATTCCCGCTTATTCCGGAATCGGGTTGCTAGGGCAACAGGCTAAGCAGGGCATTCCAGACGTCCCTCTCCCCGGCAACGTTTTCCAGCTCCTCCTGGGGGATACCAAGGCATTCCCAGGCCAGAAGAGACACATAATCTCTCCAACGCGTCCTGGGTCTACCCCGGGGTCTCCTCCCAGTTGGGCGTGCCCGGAAGATCTCCAAAGGGAGTCTCCTAGGAGGCATCCTAACCAGATGCCCGAACCACCTGAACTGGCTCCTTTCGACGTGAAGGAGCAGGGGCTCTACTCCGAGCTCCCTCCAGATGTCCAGGCTTCTCACCCTATCTCTAAGGCCCAGACACCCTCCGGAGGAAACACATTTCAGCCGCCTGTATCCACGATCTCGTTCTTTCAGTCACTACCCAGATCTCGTGACCATAGGTGAGAGTCGGAACGTAAATCTCTCCCCCCACCCGGAGGGAACAAATCACCATTTTCTGGCTGAGAACCATGGCCTCAGATTTGGAGGTGCTGACCCTCATCCCCACCACTTCACACTCAGCTGAAAACCGCCCCAGTGCGTGCTGAAGGTCACGGTCTGATGAGGCCAACAAAACCACAACATCTGCAAAAAGCAGAGACGCGATTCTGAGGTTCCCAAACCGGACACACCCCTCACCTCAGCTGCGCCTTGAGATCTTGTCCATGATACCACAAACAGGACCAGAGACAAGGGACAGTCTTGGCGCAGTCCAGCACCCACCGGGAACGTGTTTGACTTTGTGCCGAGAATGCGTACACAGCTCTCACTTTGGTTGTACAAGGACCGGATGGCTCGCATCAGCGGTAGTATCCCCTACAGCTCCAAGTCTACAAAACACATGTAGACTGGCTGGTCAAATTCCCATGACTTCCTCAGCAATCCTGCAAGAGTGAAAAGCTGGTCCACTGTTCCGCGGCCAGGTCAAAAACTCCATTGTTCCTCCTGAATCCGAGGTTCGACAATCGGTCTGAGCCTCCTTTCCAGCACCCTGGAGTAAACTTTCCCAGGGACACTGAGTAGTGTGATAATTGGAGCGCGCCCACCGGCCCCCCTTTTTAAAAACGGGGACCACCACCCCGGTGTGCCACTCCACCGGGTACTGTCCCCGACCTCCATGCGACAGTGAAGAGGCATGTCAGCCACGACAGGCCCACAATGTCCAGAGCCTTTAGCACCTCAGGGCAAATCTCATCCACACCTGGCGCCTTGCCGCTGGGCAGCTTCTTAAGTACATCAGCGACCTCTGCCAAGGATATGGCTGAGGCTTCCCCTGAGTCTTCAGGCTCTGCCTCCTCCACGGAAGACATATTGGTCGGGTTCAGGAGTTCCTCAAAGTGCTTTTTCCACCGCTCAACAACAGTCAGTTCCCCCCCTTGGCTGAACACAGCCTGAGGCAGGCCCTGCTTTCCCTTCCTGAGCCGCCGGATGATTTGCCAGAACAGCCTCGAGGCCAGCCAAAAGTCCTTCTCCATGACTTCCCCAAACTCCTCCAACACCCGAGTTTTTGCTTCCGCAACCACTGAAGCTGCAGCCCTTCTGGCCTCCCAGTACCTGCCTGCTGCTTCAGAAGACCCCTGGGCCAACCAAGCCCAATAGGCCTCCTTCCTCCTCCTCCTGATGGCTTCCCTCTTCTCCCTTCCCTCTTCTTGGATTGCCACCCCGACTGGCACCGACCACCTTCTGACCACAACTCCTGCCTGCTGCGTCTACAATGGAGGCTTTGAACATGGTCCACTTGGACTCAATGTCCCCATGCACGAAATGTTCCTCCGTAGGTGAGAGTTGAAGACCTCCCGGACAGGGGCCCGTCAGATATTCCCAGCGCACCCTCACTACTTGTTTGGGTTTGCCAGGTCTGTCCGGCAGTCTTCCCCGCCATCTGATCCAACTCACCACCAGGTGGTGATCAGTTGACAGCTTTGCCCCTCTCTTCACCTGAGTGTCCAAGACATATGGCCGCAGATCTGATGATACAACCATTGAGTCGATCATCAATCTTTGGCCTAAGGTGCTCTGTTACCACATACACTTATGAGCCACCCTATGCTCAAACACGGTGTTTGTTATGGCCAGAGTCCAAACAAAGCACCGCTGAGGTTCAGATCAGGGAGGCCTTTCCTCCCAATCACTCTTACTTATCTTACTTAAAATAATTTACATTTTGCTAACAGAACAGGAAAATTTGACTTTATATCAGCACCTTTAGAAATGCATTCCTTTAAAACTGGAGCTCATGGTATTTTATAAGCGCTCATTAGATTTGGAGTGAACCCAAATCAAAACACGGTTCAGATCTATTTTTCCCTGAGGAGTCATTTTATGGATCATTTTCAACATCACTGCAATACATGCAAAAACATGGCACAGACACAGTGTAGGGGTCAGACGTCTGATTCTCACTGGAGACATCTATACCAAAATATGTATGCTCATTTTACTAGGATGTGTTTTGAATAAAAGTAGACTTTCATCATTTAGTAGTCTATCAGAAACCAAGGAACTCCAAGCAACCAAGGAAGGGGTAACACACACTGCCAGGCAGCATGGGATAAATCTTGCTGCTCTGTGTTTCTCTGTTGGCTTGAGAACAAGACTTTTTAGCATGAAAGTGTTGCAACTGAGCTCCCTCACTCATCTCACTGTCCTCCATGGCTGAGCAGCTGAAAATACCAGGAGGATCCTGGGGAATTAGAAGTGTGTTGAAATTTCAGTGAGTGGAGAGTTCCAGCACCCAGCCAAGAAATAGATGAGTCATCGCTATTGATTAACAACCCTATCAACCTCAGCAGATATATATTGCTCATTCAGAGCTGTGGGCCAATAAAAACCTCATTAACTGTCTTTAAAAGAAGTAGCAGCAGTTCATCAGTATCATAACAATAACCCTTACAACCAGCTATGGGAAATGAATGCAGCCCATACATATTGACAATTTAAAGCTAATTTAGCAGAATGTGCACATTATATGTGCTTACTGTTAAAATAACACTTCCACATATTATACTCTGCAGCTTTAAATACATCATCATGACATCATGCTACACCTGTAATTTTACTGTTGCCCTTCATTCCAAGTTCAACATCTCATGTTTTTGCAGCTTGACTTAATTTTATACATGATGTACCAGGGGATTAGCCTGGTTCACTTTACTTACAGACGGGTGACAAATTCAAGGAAAAAACCTGAAAACTGAGTGGAGAAACAGGATGACAGTGCCCCGGTCCATAGGGCACACTCACTCAATAATTTGATGAGTATTAAAATGATCTGAATCATAGGTTGTGGCCTACACAGTCACCAGAGGCCTGTAATGTGAAGTGAATTCATCAGACCCAGGATATCTTTACATTATCTGGGTCCTCTAAACAGTCACGGTAAGTGGTCATATGACAGTTCTTATCAACTGGCTCGGTTAACTCTGACATCATCAGTGCTTAATATGAGAAGAAACTGTGGCTGCCTCCTAAAAGTCAATGATTCAGTGTCTGTTGGGAAGACCCTGATCGACTCACACTTTTTTTTGCTGCCTCTCAATTCACACACAGAGCACTGTGGGAGCAACAGTGTGGCAGGCTGTAAGATGCAAACAAATCTTGTGTTAAAATGACTGAACCATGTGATGGAAGTAGAGATATGATGGAAACAAAGGGCAGAGTGACAGCGAACAGCGTGAGGCAGAGCAGAGTGACTTGTTTCTGTTGTCTACTCTGATACTCTCAGCATCAGGTGAGTTCTACCTGCTGAGAGCTGAATGCTAAATACCTTGTTGGCGACAGAAAAGCTGCAGTAACTCACATTATCACTCTTTACAACAGTGGTGAGCAGAGGAACATCAGAATGAACAACAGCTCCAACCTTGAGATTGATGTACTACAACAGCGTCAGACCATGTTAAGTTCCACTCCTGTCAGCCAGGAACAGAAATCTATGGCTGCCGCGGACACAGGCGTTTCCCTCCACAGAACTGCTGCTCACTGGATGCTTTTTGTTTTGGCTCTGTTCTGAGTAAAAACTCTAGAGACTGTTTTGTGTGAAAATCTCAGGAGATCAGCAGCTTAAGAAATACTCAAACCATGGTCACAGTCAAAGTCGCTGAGATCACATTTTTTTCCCATTCTCATGTTTAATGTGAAAATCAACTGAAGCCCTTGACCTAGACCTGACCTGCACTGCTGCTACATGATTGGTTGATTGGATCAGGTGTACAGATGTTCCTAATAAAGCACTCAGTGAATATCTTTAAAGCTGTACCTGTGTAATGCACTGTTGGTGAGTGGCAGTGCTGGGTGAAGAGTCCTTTTTTATATTATATTTTCACAAAGGACTAAGCAAAAAACCCACTGGTGTGGAAATAAACTTCATTCGTTCTCTTGTTGCATCTGTAAGCAGAACTCGGAATCAGAACAACTGCTGGGTCCCACGTGGGACAGTAGTTGAACAGTAAAGCACACTAGACCAGTGTTCTTTGCTGTTTTGTCCAATGTTCTTTGATGTTTCATCTAATGTTCTTTGATGTTTCTTTGATATTTCTGTCCAGTGTTCTTCCATATTTAATGCAGTGTTCTTTGATGTTTCTTTGATGTTTCTGTCCACGTCATTGTTTTAATCAGTAGTCTGAGATGGTTTCTGGTGTCAGATGTGAACATATCCTCTTTGATCTTTCTCAGCAATGCACTGACTTCTGGTGAATCCAGGTCATTGACCTTTCACCTCTTCCCAGTGGATGCTGTGAGTGATTTTGGTCAGGTCTGTGGTAGCTGATGTATGTTTCTGGTCATGCTGTACTGTTTCGTCCAGTGTTCTTTGATGTTTCTTTCCAGTGTTCTTGAATGTTTCTTTGATGTTTCTGTCCAGTGTTCTTTGATATTTCTGTCCCGTGTTCTTTGATGCTTCTGCCCAGTGTTCTTTAATGTTTCATCCAGTGTTCTTCGATATTTCTTGCAGTGTTCGTTGATGTTTCTGTCCACATCATTGTTTTAAACAGTAGTCTGAGATGGTTTCTGGTGTCAGATGTGAACATATCCTCTTTGATCTTTCTCAGCAATGCACTGACTTCTGGTGAATCCAGGTCATTGACCTTTCACCTCTTCCCAGTGGATACTGTGAGTGATTTTGGTCAGGTCTCCGGTAGCTGATGTATGTTTCTGGTCCTGCTGTACTGTTCCCCACAGCTGTCACTGATGATATCATTCTTCCTCTGAGGGGGGTCCTGTCTTCAAGGTGGACCAGCCGTGGCTCAGGTTGTAGAGCAAGTTGCCCACTAATCAGAAATGGTTCAATCCCCGGCTCCTCCAATCCACTGAAGTGTCAGTGGGCAAGATACTGAACCCTGAATTGCTCCTGATGGAAAACTATCAGTGTGTGAATGTGTGTGTTTGAGCTATGTACAGTATATATGAAACAAGTGCTGTTTGAATGGGTGAACATGACCTGTGAGATTCAGTCCATTTACCAACAGAGATCTGAAGGTGATGAATGATTTAAGTGCTGACTTAGTGTGACTTAAAGACTGTGGTGAGATGTTCTGACACTTGAGCTGTGCTCTGCTGCCCTGTCCTCTGATGAGACTAAAGGCTTTTTCACAAACAGCGTGACACGAATATAGAACGTGTTACATAGTATTCACATTCTGTGTGAAAGTAGTCGACACAACAACAACAAAACAAAACGTAACAAAAACAACAGCTTGAAAAAATAAATTGACGTGCAAATTAAAACTAGTTTGAAAAGGCCTTAACCCTAACCCTGATTAGACTGTGAGTTATGACTGAAAGTCTGGAAAAAGCTACAATGAATGTCAGAACCTCTCTGGGCCTCTAGCAGACATGTAGAGTTTGAGTTTTGCTGTATACAGTCACTAGCATTTTCAGTATGTCAATCTAAAATCAGACATTTTGAATGAATTTGCCAAATACCTTCAGAGGTCTACAGTGAGTGTTTTGCAGGAAAGCATTCATATAGAAAAATGCCTTTTTAAGGAGCCACTTAAGTAATTTCTAGCAGATAGGTCCTATCTGATTCTAACATGGAGGTCTCTTTCAGTCTAACAGAGCTGCAATGCTCCATTTCCTCACCATTGTTTCCCATGTTACTATGCCAGGCATTTGCACTTACATATCTGATGTAATAACAAGTAGAGGGTGACAAAATGGCAGAGTGATGTGGAGTGTGGAGACCCCACAAAATACAGACAGTGAGTTATAGAGAAAACTTCCACTGCTTGAAACACAAGTTACAAATTCAAGATACGTTGCATCTTACAGAACTTTTCATCAGCTAATGTACCTCATGAGAAACTACAGTAACATATTTCCCTGCCGGGCTCACTTTATACATTTCTCATACATCATTTCTCTGCTTTGTTTTGTCAGGTTGTCGGCCTTGGCTGGCCTCCTGTTCAGTTAAATGTTGTGTAGATGTGAAGGAGGAGGAGATGAGAGTGAGAGAAGAGGATGCTGGAGCTGAATGTAAGGGAATTGTGGTTGTGATGACCAGTCAAAGCGATATACATTACTGAGATGACTCGTCACTTCAACATTAAATTACACGTACTGTGTAATCCTCTATCCAGCAGGACTGCAGTAACACTGATACAACTACACTGTGTACAGAACAGGATGAGCTGTGATGCCTTCAGTGCTGCTGTGTGTATTCACATGATAAAAAACTACTCTCCACTGTCTTAGTCATGACTTTAAAAGTAGACATTTTCTAACAGCTCTTCTGGAGTTTACAGGTTTTGACAAACCGAGTCAGAGCCCACAGAAGTTAATCTCTGTTGTTGTGCAGTTCTCTGTCATTCACATTCATTTATTTTTTTCTGTTACAGTCATTTGTGATAATAATGCCAGTATGAGCATTTTAACTTCCACTGGTGAAATCTGACAATAATATAGGAGCAACTGAAATAACTTATAAGCAAATGAAAACCTAATTGTAAACTTTTTAATCACTACAGAATACTTAGTTCAACCTGTCCCTGACCCATGCCACTGTCCCAACATGTCTGAAGGCCTCCACCATCATCCCCATTCCCAAAAAACCTGCCATAGACAGTTTCAATGACTACAGACCCATTGCCCTCACATCTGTAGTCATGAAGTGTTTGGAGCGGCTGGTCTCCCAGCACATCAGGGACTGCCTACAGAGCGAACCGGTCCACAGAGGACGCCGTCGCTCTAACACTCCACGGGGAGCTGAGTCATCTGAAAAACTGAAAGAGCTACGTGAGGATGCTCTTCGTGGATTACAGCTCAGCATTCAACACAATAATTCCGGACATTTTACTCACCAAACTGCTCCAACTACAGATCCCTCTCCCCACCTGCATCTGGATTAAACACTTCCTCACACACTGCTCAAAATCTGTCAGACTTGGCTCCCACCTCTCCTCCACACTCACATTCAGCACTGGCTCCCCTCAGGGCTGCATGCTGAGCCCCCTGCTGTACACCCTGTATACCTATGACAGCACTCCAACCCACCCAACCAACATCATCATCAAGTATGCAGATGATACCACCGTGGTTGGGCTCATCTCTGATGGGAATGAGACAGTATACAGGGCTGAGGTAGAGGAACTGTCCCTCTGGTGCTCAGCAAACAACCTGACACTGAATGTCCAGAAAACAAAAGAACTCATTATGGACTTCAGGAAGGACAGACAAGACCACACCCCCCTCCTCATAAATGGAGACTGTGTGAAAACTGTCACCACCTTCAGGTCCCTGGGCACCCACATCTCGGCCGATCTCTCCTGGACCCACAATACCAAGGCCCTAGGGAAGAGGGCTCAGCAGCGGCTGCATTTCCTGCGTGTCCTCAGGAAAAGCAATCTGGACAAGAAGCTGCTGCTGGCCTTCTATCACTCCTCTGTGAGTGTGTGGTACACAGGCTCCACAGCTGAGGACAGGAAGGCTGTGCAGAGGGTCATCAACACTGCCCAAAAAATCATCCGCTGCCCTCTGCCCTCCCTGGAGAACATATTCAGATCCTGCTGCCTCAGGAAAACTAGGAAAACAGGACACCCCTCACACTCTGCCCACCACCTGTTTGACCTGTTGCCCTCCGGACGGCACTTCAGGTCTATCAAGTCCCACACCACCAGACTCACCAACAGCTTCTTCCCCTGGGCCATTTGGACCGCAAACAAACACTGACCATACCCCCCACCCACCCACACCTCACACACACACACAGAGCCAAGGACACTATCCATCCACCTTGCACCTTAAAGTGTCCTAGACTTTCTTGCACAATCGTGTGCTGTTGTGTGTATGTAAATTATGTAAACATTAGTGTAAATTTTTTATTTTTTTGTATTTTTGTGCACTGTTTGTCTTTGTGGAGCACCCTACAATTTCGTTGTACTTAACTGTACAGTGACAATAAAGCCTATTCTATTCTATTCTATTCTATTCTATTAATGTTTTATTCTATTAATGTTTGTGGATTCACAACACTGAAATATTTTACTTTAAAAAGCAAAGTGTGGATGAATCCAGTCTTTCCTCTCTGGGAGAGTCTCCTGTAGACATCTGAGTCACGTGGATTCAGGTCTGAAGTTTTGTACTTGGATGTAATGTTTGAATTTAACCAGACGAGGCTCCAGCCCCCTCACAACCCTTACAGATAAGTGGTATAGATAATGATGAATTTAACCAGACCAGTTTCAACAAGATTTTTTAAAAATAGATTATAGTTCTGAAATACACACAGCACAATATAAGCTCCACATAGAAATGTAAAGTAATAATAATAATAATAGTAGTAGTAGTAGTAGTAGTAGCAGTAGTAGTAGTAGCAGTGGATTTTGAGCAGGAACTTTGGAGCAGTATGTGGTTTATGATCAAAGATCAGACTACAGCTGGTGTAAGCTGGTTGATGATGAACACTGGGCTACTGCTTATGACTACGCTTCCCATTGTGAACAGTCACCTAGACAGTGTGGTTTCCTGGCTACTCGGGAAGGAAGGCTGATGAGAGCTATGCTGGTCGCTCTGCACCAAATGGCCAACTGAAGCAGCTACTGAATTTGCTTCCATGATGGAGGGCTAGGTCTCTAATTCACTGAGCCTCACGTCCAGCACAGAAAATAAGAAGAAGAGACACATAATCTCTCCAACGCGTCCTGGGTCTACCCCGGGGTCTCCTCCCAGTTGGGCATGCCCGGAAGATCTCCAAAGGGAGTCTCCTAGGAGGTATCCTGACCAGCTGCCCGAACCACCTCAACTGGCTCCTTTCGACGCAAAGGAGCAGGGGCTCTACTCCGAGCTCCCACCAGATGTCCAGGCTTCTCACCCTATCTCTAAGGCTGAGCCCAGACACCCTTCAGAGGAAACACATTTCAGCCGCCTGTATCCGCAATCTTGTTCTTTCGGTCACTACCCAGATCTCGTGACCATAGGTGAGAGTCGGAACGTAGATCGACTGGTAAATTGAAAGCTTTGCCTTTCGACTCAGCTCCCTCTTCACCATAACGGTCTGGTACAGTGACCGCATTACTGCTGACGCCACACCGCCTGTCAATCTCACGCTCCATCCTCCCGTCACTCGTGAACAAGAACTGTGTCTTATCGTCTTCCCTGTCTCAGTATATAAGCCCCCTTCTCACTCCCTTCTGTGCCAGTTCGTCTTGTGTCTCTGCGTTCCAGCCTTTTTCTAATGAGTTTTTTGCATTCCTGGTGTTTTGACTGCTACTTGCGTTTGTCTGCCTGAACTATTGTTCTTGTAACTATTGTTCTTGGGTCCAACCAGTTTGGTGGTACTAGGTACTAGAGAAATATAGCTTTTGAGCAACTGTGGAATTAATGAGAAACGTGTTAAAGGAGGCAAGCTATGGGTGATTTCACAATTATTGTCACTTTAGGTGTACAGTTTAAATGGATAGTTAGTTGCCGCTGAAATGATGGCTTAGCAAAATTAAGACAAACATCAAGAGGAACTACTCAGAAACGCTGGCAACTAGAAATGATACAATAAACTTACAGTAGCACGTCAGCTTTTAGCTGTTACTCTGAGCTTCTTTTTTACCTCACTGATCATTCTGCTTTGTGCCCTACAACTGTCCAAAGATCTTTGGGGAGATTATTTGACAGAGGGTCGGGGAGGCAGGTGGTTGGTTTAGAAGTCAAAACCGATCTAGACTCAGATTAGAGTAGAACCTCTCTGGGACTCATCATGATACTCAATTGGTTCTGCCTTGGTAGCTGGAGAGGAGGAGCTGATTTTGTTTGAGAAGATTCAGGAAAATCATGAGCCATAAAGAGCAAAGAAACAGCTGCGAGTTCAGAAATCTAGGATTGTTTTTATTGTTGCTGATCTATATAGTATAGAAATACACTGATCCAGCAATGCAGAGAGCAAGCTTGTATTTCAGGACACCCTGATGCCACTGGAGGTAGAGATTGTCTGATTTTGATTTGTGCCATTTATTCTCCAGTCTCCTGCAGGCCTGCTTCAGTTCATGGTGTTTGAAATGTTAAAAATGCTACTTTTTGCCAGATGGATCTGTTTGACATCCAGTGGCACATGTGCATTACACTCAGTACATTAAACATGTATTTCAGATTGATATTCTGTTTCTGTTTTCATGCTAAAACATCATCCCAAATTGGCTCTATACAGGGAGCTGGGAGGATGTGAATAAACAACCTGACATCATCATCAGTGGAACACAATCATCAAATCTCGTGAGTTTTGTTTGCAACGCTGCAGCAGAGCAATCCAAGAATTCAGAGAAAAATGCAGCTGAATTTAATTTGCTATCTCCAGTGTGAGCTGGCTACTTTTTTTTTTTTTTTTTTGAGCTGGCTACTTGTCCATGAGATGGATGTTATAAGACAATCAAGATTGTTAAAAGCCCCTTTATATCCACCATGGATTATTGAAACTATTTGAATTGGGGGGGGGGGGGTCATTGTCTGAAGTGAAATCCATGCAGGCAGTGACTGGTTTCCCCTCATAGTGTCTATGTGATCAGTATGTGACTGTACAAACAAGGCTGCTCAGCAGCATTGTGTCAACATCAGATGGCTCAGATGAGCAGCTAATATCTGAGAGGTACAACATGCTGGGTTGGGTTAAATTTCAAATGAGAGAAGCACTGAGGCAGCTCCTTCCTACCTCCAAGCCATGGTCAAATCAAGCCCTGTTTGGGACTGTGCCATCCACTCAATGAGAGACATGTTTGCCATATAAATGTGGCTGTGTGCTGCTCTTTATTACAGGTGGGAATCTTAACCTGTTCATTTGCCAAACCAACCACTTAGTCCTCATCTTTGAAGCTTCTTTTGAAAGGGAAACATTCTGTCAGAAACACTTATGATAAAGTGCAAATGGTTCATTATGTTTCACATGAACTATATCTGAGGTTGCCATGTGTTACTGTTTGAGTGTGTGCTGCTATGAAAAGCCTTTCTTGCACTTTTGTTTGCACAGTGCTATAGAGGAAAGTGATTAGAGTGATTCTGTGGGTGACTGTTGCTGCCAATGACTTTATATAAAAATGATCATAAACTATTGCAGTCTGCATTCTGATTCATGAATATTTGTGTCTGTCATTCACTCTAAAGATAGTTAAGAGTGTGATAAGCATCCCTCAGGTGAGGGTAGATTCTCTATTTGGACATTATAGCTATAAGTGAGACTATCAGTCCAATATTACAAATAATCTGGTGGGCCAGATATTATTGCTGGCAGGCCAGCTTTGGCCTGTTGGTTGCCTGAATCCAAACATATGGGCTTTGAGTGGTCAATAGGTCTAGAAAAGCAGTCCATTTACCATCATCTCCTAAAGAAAATGCATTTATGTAATCCCAGACAACCTTGTTAGGTACACCCATACAATGAACAATCTAATTTCACTTACTCTGTTTCAATATAATTGACGCATGGGAGGCACCACACCATTTTCTCCGACCAAGGAGAGTGAACTTTAAGGTAAAAATTTAGTCAGCAAAGTAGTTGCTTAGATGCTACAGTTTTTCTAGTTTTTGCATTATTGTAGAAATATAAAGAATCCTGCAGGTTTTAGTGTAATTTGAAGATGACGTCAACAAATGGCTTCATACCATAGTAACTTGAAGCTGGCATGTGCATAAAATGTTTGCTTCTAGTAGTAAGACAAAGTTGGCATGTGGCTATAAAATAGTTGCTTCTAGGTTAGCTTGAAGCTAAAGTTAGTACGTAATTATAAGGTGAGGTTGACGCATGGCTATAAAATAGTCACTTGCAGTGTACTCTGAAGCTAATGTTGGCAACGGCTGGAGGGGTGTTTGATCAAATCTATCAACAACTAATCTCACATACTACTGGATGCATCGGCCTCATAGTTTTGTATGCTGAAGGACCTGTTGTGTTTGCGGTCATTCACAAGTTTTGGAAAACATATTTAATTGACTTTCATTTTTTCAGCAGTATTCACCATTTTATAACAAGCATTACAACATAGCATAAGGCAATTCCAACATATGGCTACGCTAAATATATGGCCACATTTTGGCCTCAGTTGCTCAGTAGCTCAAAAACTGAGCCATGCAAAGTCTCATCTTGAGAAAAAAAATTAGCAGTGTGCTTACCTGATGAGGCTGTCAGAATAAAAGCTAAACTTTCCTGTTTACCTGTGGAAAGAACTGACAGTACGTTTACCTCATAAGGAATAGGTGGAACCGTATTAAAGATGGCCTAACTTAAGTTTAGTTTCTTCTTTCAGTTCTTCTGACATGGACGGAGGTAGAGCAGTTGCCCACCAATCAGAAGGTCGGTGGTTCGATTCCCAGCTCCTCCAGTCCACATGCCGAAGTATCCTTGGGCAAGATACTGAACCCCAAATTGCCTCTGATGTGTGCACATCGGTGTGCGAATGTGTGTGTCTGTCCTTAGAAAGCACATTGCATAGTACTTGTGCTGTATGAATGTGTGTGTGAATGGGGTGAATGTGATCTGTAGTGTGAAGCGCTTTGAGTGGTCGAAAAGACTAGAAAAGCGCTATATAAGTACAGTCCATTTACCATTCCTGAAGAAGATGCTGCACTTAAAATTTACTTGGATGAGCTATACAGGTGAGATTAAGCTTTAGTGGAAGTATTTTCAGACAATGTTTTGTTTTTACAAGAGAAGAGTCAGTAGAGTATGCCATTGATTTTAGGATTCTTAGTACAACAAGGTCTCCTTACCAAGAGTTTTTGTAAATGGCCTCTCTGAAAATATTAAAGACAAGCTGGCCATTAGAGACAAGACTATTATTTACAACAACCACATAAAAGAAATACATAGGGAGAAGATAGGCCACCTCCAAGCCCCCAATCCTCTGTCCCAGCACAGACAAAGCACCAAGGGGAGCCCAGACAGACATCAGACATCACTATAAGGCCATCTCCCATTTCTTCTCCCCCAGATGCATCTGTTGAACCTATGCAGTTTGGCCATGCTAAGCTCACACCTGCAAGTGTCAGCGCAGAGTAAAAGCAGGTCTCTGCATTTACTGTGGTCAAGCCAGCCTTTATCTCTCTTCGTGCTCTCATCGGTCAAGACTAGGCACATCAAGAAGTGTATCTCCAACTCTGCCACCCTCTGAACTTCTCCTTCCACCACATTCTCAACCAGGAACAGAGACATGGATGGTGTGCCACAATTGAGATCCTGGTATTTCTGTATGGCTGGCAAGAGGGGCATCATACAGGATAGTCCTGGAGGCTGGAGGCCTTCTAGAAAGCACCTGAAGCTGCAGACATGGCATCCGTGGATTAAGCCACCGAGTGACCTTGAAGATCAGTACTATAGGAACAGGAAACTTGTTCCCTTTCATGATCCTGCAGGCTGTTTGTGACCATCAAGGCCGCTTCCACTTCACTGATACACTGATACTCTTAAGTGCTCCACCATAGCCCACTGTACCATGCTAGGTACCATGCTAAGTAACCCCCTCTAGGTTACTTTATCCTCACAGAGGGAGGGTATCTGTGCTTCTAACACCTTGGGGGGTAGAATGGTATCTGCCCTAGAAGAAGGCAATGGTGAAGGCAATTAGGACAGGTGGGGTGGTGGAATGCCTCTGTCCCAATACCTTATCCATGAGAACAAACAACAGCCAAGTTGCAGCAATGGGTTTCACTTACTCCCCCTGATCCTGGACATTTTCAGTCCTAACACAGAGGAAATTGGATATGGCAGTCAACAACAGCAGCAGCAACACAAGTTTTAGCAAGGACAAACACAAAATCCCCCTGAAATAATTTACTTGGATGCCGAATCGACAGTCTCAGCCTGCATCCCTGTGACTACGTTACAAAAAACACAACAAAGGGTATTGCCCCATCTACTGGTTGTCTTATTCTTATGGTTTTTGTACAGGATAAGGGATAATTTCACTGTAACCTTAAAGGTATAATATGCAGGACTTCCTAAAAACCAATGTATAGACTCAAACAAAAATAACCCTTCAAAATCATCACTTATGACCCACTACAAGTGTGCGGTGGTGTATTCATCTCTACCTGTATTTCCTTATTCTCTTCTTATTTTACTGTGTCCAGGACGTTTGTGGGCTGTAGCCTTTGGGTGGTCTTTGTGTAGCCCCCAGCCAATCACAGCTATAAAAACTTACATTACGTTACATGGTTGTCTCCGTCTCTCTCCCTGCTCTTTGTTGGTGTTGTGGGTGTATAAAAAGCTGCAGGTCTGTGTCTGTTCAGACAGAGATGATTTTTAATTTTCAATGACCTGTAACAGAAAAACCACAAAAGTTATTAACTTCAAACTTTCTGCAGAATCACTCACAGAATTGCTGCACATGGGGGTAACACGAGCTGCTTAACTCATCTCCTTCTACCTTAGGACACCAACTTATAAATCAGCCCTCATAAGTCAACCTTTGAACCTCTTTTTCTGTGGCCCAGGAATAAAAAGATGTGTTTCTCAACCACATGTGAGGGAGCCTTCCAAAGGGGACAGGCTTGTCGGTCCTCAAATGCAGCATTCAAAGGATGCAGCCCCTGAGCTGAGACACAGTTTCACATGGGAAATTAACAATGGTTTCCTGTGTGAAGATCCTTAGTTCTGTTGACTTCCATCCACCCCCAACCTCCTCCTTACACTGACATGTTTGCTCTTTATGTCGCCTGAGTTCCTGCTTTGCTCCTGTCATAATTACTACAGCCAGTAGAGGCCAGTTAACAGTAGGACATAACTATGGGTTGTAACAAACCGCCTGCACAGGGTGACCTATGGATTTGTTTTTTATGGACAATCTCCATGTGACTTCCACCCAGCTGGGCCAATGACCATAAAATGGGGGACTGAACACTTGCTGGCATTTGGCATTCATCACAATATGATTCTGGAAGGCCTCTAGGTCTGCAGCTGATCTGACTGATCAATAAATATATGTATATAATGTTATAAATAATCACAAATAGTCATAATGTACACCTGTTTTAAACATGGCTGCACTTTACCTGAAGCATAGATATTTATGTACATTCTTCTGTCAATGCTTATTGAGAACGATTTCCATTAGAGCTTTGTAGCACTTGGCGTCTCTGTACATCCATTCCCTTCCAGGTCCTCAAGGTGCTCATGTCAGCAGCTCTCCATAGTCAAGATGTGAATGTCACAAATATGGTGCAAACCATAGTGTCTGCGAAAAATAAAAACTTACTATAAGAAAAAATACAGCAGCACTACATCACACAGTCATGTGACCAGTCGAGTCTCGTGACCAAACACTCAAGTGAATGAAACAGCAGAGGTAAATCTAAATTTTTGCATACAATATGTTTACATGTAAAAGGAATTACTCAGATATTGAACCCAGTTCATGTTTTTGTGGGTGTAGATAACTGCAGGAAAGTCTTTGGAATCGGTGCAGTATTGATCGAATGTAGTCTAATGTAGTCTAAACAAATTGCGGCTTTGTCGCTAACAGGCTTCCATTGTTATTATAATTGTCTGACAACACTATGGATAGGATTCCTACAGAGATTATTATTTTTATTATTAAAGAGAGACATCGCTTTTATCTAAAATAGAGTAGCTCAACAACTATCAAGTCTACAGTAAGCACACAAGCTCCACTCTTTCATTGATTTGCAGCAGCTGTGTGCCAATCTCTGAAAGACCACCGGGTATTTTGTATATATTTAACTGCTGGCGCCTAAATGTAAAAATATAAACGTGATATTAATTACCCTGTATATTCAGAATACACATGGGGAGAATTTATCCCAACAGAGATAGTTAGCCGCTGCAACCACTCACTCCTTTCTTCTTTCTCGACGTCGTTGCCATACGTACACAACCTGTGACGTCATTGTAAAAATGCACAAGAGCATTTGGTTCATTTTGACCATTTTGAGCTACTGTAGAAACATGGCGGCGCAAAATGGCGGCTGCCACTCGTTCATATGTACATATAAATGGCTAAATCTAAGCGAGCAAAAACATAACGTTTATAATTTTAGGCTACTAGACACTAATAAAAACATACTTATGTATATTATATTCCATTTTTGCCAATAGATCCCTGTAAATGTTACAAACTGGACCTTTAACCTTTTCCCTCGGTAGAGTGGCATGTGTATGCTCTGTTAGATACAGCTTTCTGTTTGACTCCAGATGGTAAAATTTCACCAGCCTCACCACACTCAGTTAACACACTTAAACAACATTAGTTTGATTGGTTCTTTATGAACTTGAACATGTCATCTGGATTGTTCCAAGCCACACACCCACCCCCTACCTGCCCCTTGTCCTGCACACAGGATCTGTTCCCCTAGGAATGCTTTGGATAAGAGGAAGCTGAATCAACATGGAGGCTTTGACTCCTGTCAGTTTGCTCCGGCAGGCCTCACACCAGAGGCAGAGGAGCAGGTGGAAAAACTTATGAAGATTCTATGACTTTCAGCTCCCAGGAGGAAGTGACATGATGCCCCACAGAGAGACTGGGGGAGGTGTGGGGGAGGGGACTTGATTGTTTGTGTATATTCTCCATGAGACGCGACTCCCTTAGTCTAGTCAGTCAACTTTCACTGTCTGCTCTGTCTTTGATGATCTACATATGTGATCAGCTGCCATCCAGTGAAGGCACAGCTTTGTTGTCTCTGTTTTACAGTAAAGCTAGTAGAAGCCACTTCACAGTGCTTTGTAGACCAGCATTATCTTTGTTATTTGAGGGGGATGAAAGAGAGTAGCACTAGCTTTGATTAGAAGAAGACAATTAGAACTGGACTAATTTATGACAGAATACCTTGTGGTATGATAGATAAGTAATATCTACAAATGCACGCATTTGGACCTTACAAAAGAATAGTCATTAAAAATAGACTAGTTGTTAAACTGTATGAATAGTAGATGACATATTTTCTCCTCTTCAATTTGTACATTGCACAGACTGAACAAGAAGAAGTCTTACATGAATGTATCACAAGAAGTAATAGTCCCATACTCAAGCCTTCTCCTGCTGCAAGGATTACCCACAAAGCACAGCCCTGCACTTGAACAGCCTTAAGCCAGAGAGCAGTTACTACTGTGGTTTATATTTTCTTTTTTGACAAAAGATTACTTAAAATGTTTATGCAGGGAAGGCTGAGGACAGTCAGCAAACAGCTGCAAGACTACAGCTGAGGATATGGTATCTCAGAGTGTTTTCTTGCTCTGCAACTATTTTACTACTAATTTATCTCTCTTACTTTTCAACTGATCTGGTTAAGGACTAACTAAACAGCTTTTGGACTGTTATTGGACTACCACCTGTCTGTTATTATCAGTGGCTGTGTTTGCACATTGTAAACAGGCCCATACACAGCTACAATTGAGCATTTAACATTTAGAAAAGAAAGATAAATTAACAAACATATCTTGGGATTCTCTAGTGTTACCTCTTCCAAAGTGAAGTATATTTCTGCTGAGTATATCTGACCATGGTGACATGCTGCTTCATTTCTGATCTAGGACTTTAGTTTTACACCTGACACTGTCACTCTTGTGATGAACCTTGTAAAATCAATACCCAGCCTCCTGAGATTCCAAGAGTTCCTGCCCCAATCATCCCTATAACAGGCATCTCTGCAAGATCTTAATTCACACGAAGGCCTGAGTGTTGTGTACTGTGTCTGCATTTGGGTCCTCGTCCCTGTGTACTCGCCCCAAACTGTGGCACTGAGGCTGTTAGGTTTAATTATTACTCTTTTGCATAAATTACAGTACACACCGCAACATTATTTGTGTGAAGAGATAAATTGTTGTCACAAGTTTATACAAACTAAGTTACAGGCCATAAAGTTAAGACAAAAGCTAAGTTTGAGGCTTTGTATGAGTGGAGTACACTCATCCAGACCCTTTTTGCATATCAATGTAATGTTGGTCATGTTTGCACTATGTGTGTTTTTTCCCACAGAGAGGGTAGGTCACACCTCTCTTCCCCAATACAAAAAGGGACTACAGCTAGGGTTAAATTGTTGTGGACGAGTGGTAAGATGGAAGTTCTGTTCTGTGTTATGTTTTTTTTTCCCTAACATACATTATGGGCCAAAGTTTGCTAATGTTTATATTATTTAAGATGACATATAGATTTATGAACAGAAAGGGCATTACTTCAAAACTAAATAAGAATAATGGCTTATTTGAATTTTACTAGTTATAATGTAAGAGGAATGAATAACCCAATCAAGAGGAAAAAAAATGCAATGTTTGGTGGCTGTTATTCAAGAAACACAGTTGTCTGAGACAGAACATTTAAAATTAAAAAGAGAGTAGGTTTATCAGGTTTACAGTTCATCCTGTAAGAAAGGGAAGAAAAAATGAGTAGCCATCCTGTTTAGCAAATCTGTGTACTATAATAATGAAAAAACTCTTCAAAATGATGAAGGGCAATATGTCATGGTGGTTGGAACAATTGGGGGCATAAAGATAATCATCTTAAATGTGTATGCTGCAAATGAAGACTGCCCACATTTCTTTAAAAAGATGGCAACGACGAACAAAGGTGAGGGGATTATATTTATAGGAGGCAATTTTATTAGATTAAACACAAAATTGGGTAGGCTACCTGTAATGACAAGACCCCATTCTAAATGTCAAAGGATTAAGTAGGTATGATGAAAGAACTGGGCCTAGTAGATGTTTGGCAATATCTTCACTCTAATGAGAGGGATTTTACAATTATGTCACAGGTACATGGAAGCTCTTCAGGGATAGACTTTTTTTTTTTTTTACAAAAAGAAGGTGATAGAATGTTTACAACAACTACAAAAAGAGGGCATCATTGACAAAGTACAATATTACCGGCTTTATCCACAAGACTCAATTCCTTGCTTATATGGACTCCCCAAGATCCATAAAAAAAGGGCCCCGCTCAGGCCCATTGTCAGCAGCATAAACTCGGTCACTTACAACATTGCCAAACACACCTTTGGCGGGCAACACCCCACACTACATCCAAAACTCCATAGACTTTGTGAACAAAGTCCGGAACTTAAAAATGGATACAGATGAAACCATGGTATCCTATGACGTGACTTCCCTGTTCACATGCATCCCAACCAGGGAGGCATTGGCCACAGTAAGAGAGCGACTTACACAGGACAACTCCCTCCAAAACCGAACAAACCTCAAACCAGAACACATCTGCCAACTTCTGGATTTGTGCCTGAACACCACATATTTCCAGTTCAATGGCAAATTTTACAGACAGAAACACGGCTGTGCCATGGGTTCACCAGTATCCCCCATTGTGGCAAACTTATACATGGAGGAGGTAGAGGGCAAGGCTTTGAACTCCTTTGAAGGAACAACACCGAGCCATTGGTTCAGGTATGTGGATGACACTTGGGTTAAAATCAAAACCAAAGGAGGTGCAAGCTTTTTCCAAACACATTAACTCAGTGGACAGAAACATCAAGTCCACCAGAGAAGATGTCAAAGACAATATTTTGCCTTTCTTAGATTGTGATGTCCATATAGGAAAGGACAGAAGCCTCCACATTGGGGTATACAGAAAACCCACACACACAGACCAATATCTACTTTTCGACTCACACCATCCTCTGGAACACAAGCTTGGTGTTATCAGAACCCTGCAACACAGAGCTGATAATGTACCCACGAGCTCACAGGCCCAAGGGGAAGAACACAAGCACCTGAGAGATGCCCTCAAAACTTGTGGTTACCCCAGCTGGACCTTTGTGAAAACTGCAGCTGATTCCAGAAAGAAAACCAACCAAGTGGTTGAGAAAGAAAAACAAAACAAGAGAAACAACATAGTCATCCCATATGTGTCCGGGGTATTTGAAAAACTCAGGAGGATCTTTAACAAACACAGTATCCCTGTGTATTTCAAACCCAGCAACACACTCAGACAGAGACTGGTACATCCTAAGGACAGAACACCACACACCCACAAAAGCAATCTGGTGTATGCAGTCCAATGCAACGAGGAATGCGAGGACCTCTACATTGGCGAAACAAAACAACCACTGCACAAACGCATGGCCCAACACAGGAGAGCTAACTCCTCAGGTCTGGACTCTGCTGTCCATTTACACCTAAAGGAGAAAGCCCACTCCTTTGAGGACAACAAGGTCCACATCTTAGACAGAGAAGACAGATGATTTGAAAGAGAAGTAAAAGAAGCCATCTATGTAAAAGTAGAGAAACCATCCCTCAACAGAGGAGGAGGTCTGAGACACCACCTATCTCCAATTTACAATGCCGCCCTTTCATCCCTTCCCAGGAGACTCAACGATTTGGCCTCTAAGAAAAACAACGATTCACAAATGGCCTCATGTGACTCCAACGACTGTCGTTATAACACAATGGGGCACTAACGAAGTCGAAACCAACTTTTCCACCAACAACTGTCTAAACGACTCTAAAGACTGTCGTTGGCACATGGAGCACAAAGGATCCATGACATCATTGGTCTTGTGAAAGCCCTCATGGAGGTTAAATACCTGGGTCTCCACACCAGTTAGTTGGACCAGTCCCAGCCTGGTCAGATGCGAGCATGAACTGATGAAGCCTCTTGGATGAGAGGTGAAACGTCTTCCTAGACAATAACTAAGTCCAGTTGCGTTCAATTGAAATTTCCTTGAGATAACTATGACCTGGATGAATGAGAATATTCACAGGCTTGTTACAGGATCCCTAGTAAGCTGCAAAACCTGAACTAGACTGTTTTTCTCCCATTGACCTCCACCAATTAACCTCAACTATTTCTTCATCTAAACCTTCAACATGTCTCTTAGACCCCATCCCAACTAGGCTGCTTAAGGAAGCTCTGCCCTTAATTTGTAATTCTGTAATGGATATATTAAATCTGTCCTTATTAAACAGGCTATGTGCTGCAGTCACATAAAGTAGCTGTAGTCAAACCTCTTCTGAATAAGCCCACTCTTGATCCAGACATATTAGCCAACTATAGACCTACAGTGGTGGAAAAGGTTTTCGGACACCCTTAAAATTTCACACAATTTCTTATGTATTTTTATGGAACCAATTAATTTTAAGTTTTTGATAGCTTTTTTAGGATTTGTTTAGTATTTTGGCTGTGACTGCACTAAAAGAAATTGCACTTGAAGACCTAAGAGTGATTCTTAATGCAATATTTCACAAATGCATGGGGTGTCCGAAAACCTTTTTCCACCACTGTATATCTATATCTAAGTCAGGATTTAGATTGTATCATAGCACAGAGACAGAGACAGCACTCGTAAAAGTTACAAATGATCTCCTAATTGCATCAGACAACAGACTTGTTTCTGTACTTGTCTTGTTAAATCTCAGTGCTGTTTTTGATACGATTGAACATCACATCCTTTTACAGAGACTGGAGCATTTTATTGGTATTAAAGGAACTGCACTAAACTGGTTTAAGTCCTATCTATCTGATAGGCTTCAGTTTGTACATGTTAACAACAACTCCTCTATGTGCACAGAAGTTAGACACGGAGTTCCACAAGGGTCGGTGCATGGACCAATTCTATTCACCCTGTATATGCTCCCTTGGGCAAAATTATCAGGAATCACTCCATAAACTTCCATTGTTATGCAGATGACAACACAACTATATCTGTCAGTGAAGCCTAATGAAACCAATCAGTTAGCTAAACTTCAGGCATGCCTTAGGGACATTAAAACTTGGATGATAAGCAACTTTTTACTATTGAACTCAGACAAAACTGTTAGTTATTGACCTCAGAAATACATTTTCTAATGACGTAGTTACATTAGATGGCATTGCCCTGGCCTCCAGCTCCACTGTAAAGAATCTTGGAGTTATCTTCGATCAGGATATGTCCTTTAGCTCACACATAAAAACATAAAAAAAACTTCTTGGACTGCCTTCTTTCACCTGCATAATATTGGCAAAATCAGACATTTTCTGTCTCAAAAGGATGAAGAAAAACTAGTCCATGCATTTGTTACTTCCAGACCGGACTATCGTAATTAATTATTATCAGGCTGCCCCAACAAGTCTCTAAAGGCTCTGCAGCTGATCCAAAATGCTGCAGCACGATTACTGACGGGAACTAGTAAAAGAGAACATATTTCTCCTGTGTTAGCTTCTCTACATTGGCTCCCGGTCAAATCCAGAATAGAATTTAAAATCCTCCTCCTCACCTACAAAGCCTTTAATGGTCAGACACCATCATACCTTAAAGATCCCATAGTTCCCTACAATCCCACTAGAACACTGCGCTCCCAGAATGCTGGTTTACTGGTGGTTCCCAGAGTTTCCAGGAGTAGAATGGGAGGCAGAGCCTTCAGCTATCAGGCTCCTCTACTGTGGAACCTTCTCCCAGTTTGGGTCCAGGAGGCAGACACCCTCTGCACTTTTAAGAGTCGGCTTAAAACTTTCCTCTTTGATAAAGCTTATAGTTAGGGTTGGCTCAGGCTTGAACCATCCCTTAGTTATGCTCCTTGTTAACACAGCCTTTTAGCGGCTGGATTTGCAGTAATAAATGATGAACAAGCAAGGATTCAAAGAACTCAACATGCAGTTTATTTACAAAATCTCAGTGACACAAGTAGAATAATGGAAGTAGTTAGCCTTACCAGCAACCCAGTTAGATGGAAACTGGCGCCTTTTATACTGTGTCCCTGGTGGACTACATTGCACCCTACCATTAACAGGTATGCTCAGTTTCTGTTTACAGGTGGAATTATTCCATCAGGAGGTAATTCCTGATTTTAACAAAATATTTACAATCGTGTTTTCCTGCTCTTCACCTCCAACAAACATAAACCCCCAAAACATAATTACAACCAATTTATTTAAAGTACAAAATTGCCCAGAACCCCCCTACCTATTCAGTCCCTCCCGGAACGTTCTTTACCCTGCTCGTGCCCCGGGGACTTCTTTTGGCCGAACACCCAGGAGCAGACACAAGACCGGACCGGTAAGTGTTTCCATAACAATTCCCTTGTATTGACTACCTTCCTGCACTATAATAGACATTTCATTTATACTAAGACACTTTTACCCACAGCAGCTAAATGTACAATACACCCCAAAGAACTTAATTGAATGTTTGTTCGTCAATTATGAACAACCGCATATTATCGTGTTGTCGGAGCCTAACCGAACTCCCCTCTCTTCCAGGTAGAGCCCAGCGCCGGTCAAACGATAACCGTACTGTGACATGTTCAATACATATGCCATGTAACCAATCCATATTTGCTACCAAATATGCACATGTTCTGTACACAAGCTCTGTGTCTAATAAAGTGCAAAATGTCGCTAGTAATGTTTGTAGTCATTTGTTACAAGTATAATTGTCATAATCTCCCCCGTTATACAATATTTACAAGGCCAAAGCCGTCAGTCACTCGTAACGAAGTGCCCTTCGTTACACTCCTATAGGCCTAGACTGTTGGGAGATTTCCCAAGATGCACTGAGCTTCTCTCTCTCTCTCTCTCTCTCTCTCCATCAGTATGTATATCCCACATTACATGTTACTAACTCAATATCTTCCCTCTCCCGTAGTATTGTGCTCTTCCATCTCTCTCCTCTTCTGTCACTTTCTGCAGGTACTTCTGCCTCTGGAGCTGTAGAGTCTGTTCTGTGATGACAAGTCTCCTGCTGCTCCTACAACCCCGCTCAACACCTGCTGCTATAATTAGAAATTACTAGTACTGCTTCTAGTATTATTGCCACTTTTGCAATTACTACTTTTACTATCATTACTACTACTGTATTATTGGTATCTCTACATTTTTAAAGATAAGATAAGATAATCCTTTATTAGTCCCACAATGGGGAAATTTACATTGTTGCAGCAGCATAAGTGATTGAAAAGATAGAAAAAGACATAAATACAAGTAAAAGACAAGATAAAAACAATGCTATAAAAAAATATACACATAAGAACAGTATAAACATGACAATGTAATAAAAAATATTAACAGAAGAGCAATATACACAGGACTTTATACATAGAGACAGAAAATGAACTAAATTCAGATATTGGACATTTTGAAATGGAATTGCACACAATGAATGACTGATCGCAGCTGTTTTGGATTAGGATGGATTAATTAAAGTGCAAAACCTAGTGAAAATGACTCTGACAGCAGCAGGAAGGAAGGACCTGCGATACCTCTCCTTCACACACTTTGGGTGAAGCAGCATCGCTGAAGGAGCTGCTCAGTGCTGTCAGACTGTCCTGCATGGGGTGGAGCTCATTGTCCATCAGGGATGATAGCTTTGCTATCATCCTCCTCTCACCCACCACCTCCATGGGGTCAAGGGGGCACCCCAGGACAGAGCTGGCTTTCTTGATCAGCTTGTCCAGTCTCTTCCTGTCCACTGTTGAGGTGCTGCTGCCCCAGCAGACCACTCCATAGAAGATGGCTGATGCCATAACTGTGTCGTAAAATGTCCTCAGGAGTGCCCCCCTGCACTCCAAAGGACCTGAGTCTCCTCAGCAGATACAGTCTGCTCTGAGCATTTTACATGGAATCCGTGTTATGGTATGTTTTTCTGTCGCTATTCTCTACCTAAACAAAAACAATTCAATTCAACTTTATTTATATAGTGCCAAATCACAACAAAAGTCATCTCAAGGCACTTTTCATATAGACCAAGTCTAGAAATTTTTGTCTTCAGTGCCCCGATAGCTGAATGATTAGGGCGCTTACCACATGGGCCTTAGTGCTCTGAGCAGTGAGTCCCTTGTTCAACTCCCAATCTGGCCGGATCTTTCCTGCATGTTGCTCCCCTACTCTCTCTCCCCATGTCTTGTCTCTCTTCACTGTCCTATCGAATAAAGGCAAAAAAATGTCTTATATGTATCAGTTTATTATACAAAGATCCCAGATTGAAAGTCAGAATCAATGGATATTGCTCTGACTTATTCAAGGTGGAGAGGGGGGTGAGACAGGGGGACTCACTATCACCTATCCTATTTGCGAATAGTATTGAACCTTTGGTGGAAGCTATACTATAGCTATCTAGGCTTGAACCATCCCTTAGTTATGCTGCTATAGGCCTAGACTGCCGGGAGATCTCTCATGATGCACTGAGCTCCTCTCTCTCTCTCTCTCTCTCTCTTTCTTTCTCTCTCCCCCTCTCTCTCCCTCTCTCTCCATCAGTATGGATTCATATCCCATAAATACATGTTACTAACTCAATATCTTCCCTTTCCCGTAGTATTGTGCTCTTCCGTCTCTCTCTCCTCTTCTGTCTCTTTCTGCAGGTATTTCTGCCTCTGGAGCTGTAGAGTCTGATCTGTGATGACAAGTCTCCTGCTGCTCCTACAACTCCACTCAACACCTGCTGCTAGAATTACAAATTACTTACACTCCTATTAGTTGTATTGCTGTGTTAGCAGCTAATACTTTAATTATCACTACTATCATTACTACTGCTGTATTACTGTATTACCTCACCTTACATCTGATATGGAACCTGTGTTATGCTATGTTCTTCTTTCGCTATTCTCTCCCCCCTCTCCCCCCCTCTCCCCCTCTCTCTCTCCTTCTTAACCCAACCGGTCGAGGCAGATGGCTGCCCACCCTGAGTCCGGTTCTGCTCGAGGTTTCTGCCTCTTAAAAGGAAGTTTTTCCTTGCCACTGTCGCCTAGTGCTTGCTCATGGTGGGATTTGTTGGGTCTCTCTCTGTAAATACCTATTTTAAAGAGTATGGTCTAGACCTGCTCTATATGAAAAGTGCCTTGAGATGACTGTTGTTGTGATATGGCGCTATATAAATAAATTGAATTGAATTGAAATTGAATTATACATCAAAATACACAGATTCAAGGTATAGAGGATGAAAAAGGGATAAATCCTAAGATACCTCTCTTTGCGGAACGTTTTATTTTACTTCTCTCCATCCCTGCAGTGTTTACACAAATATGGCTTAGTCTCAGGATACAAAATAAATGAAAATAAATCAGAGCAATGATGTTATCAGAGAGCTGGCCTACACAACTGAATGAAGAGGTCTCCTTCCGCTGGTCTAGGCAGGGATTTAGATACCTGGGAATTATTCTCACGCCCAACCATATCTTTATCAGTATTGCCTTTCATCAGCATAAATTCCATTAATAAAATCAGAATTGAAAATGAATGGATAAAACACACACCATTAATGATCTCAGGGGCCAATAGTGGGCAATATAGAATTCCTTCCCTCTGTGTGGGACAGTGAGTTCAAAAGATGGGCCAAGAATGGTCTTACCACAATCAATTTATCATTTAAAGGAACAGAACTCAAGTCTTTTCCCCAACTTCAGGAACAATTTATACTTTCAACGCATGACTTATATAGGTATCCTCAAATTACACACTATCTTATGAGTCATAAAGAAAGAGAGCTGGTCGTTAAAAACTCAAATAATATAAAAAATTATATTATTAGTATTGCAGAAAAATTCCCGCCAATTAAAAAACATGTCTCCCATAGTATATAAAAGACTTATAAATGATATCTCACAAAATACAGGGAATATCAAGGAAAAATGGGAACTGGAATTATATATTTTAATTGAAGACGACATGTGTGAGGAGCTGTATACAAATTGTCATAAAGGAGTCAGTGGTCATATATGGAAAGAATTAGATTAATCATTTCTTTGTATGAGAATGAACCTTCTGTGGAATTATATTGGAGAAAATGTGGAAAAAATCATTCACACATCTTCTTGGACTGCCGAGTGATTATTGAGTTCTGGAGAAATATCAAAGAAGAAATTGAAAACATTTTGCAAATGAATGTTCCCCTAGATCCACTATTATTTTTGTTAAGAGCTATATCCAAGGAGATGTTTAATGTAATCAAACATATATTTTGCAGATACTCTTGTTGCCAAAAAGATGATAACTGTGAACTGGAAAAATACAAAACCACCAACCATATCTCAGTGGACACAGAGATTGAAACAGGTTTACACACTGGAATGAATGAATGCAATCTTGCAACTGAAAATGGACATCTTCTTACAGAGATGGAATTGTGTGGCATTGTAACTGGGTGTGAGATATGTCCTGTAGTATCTAAACTGTAGTGACAAAATTGTTATGATGGAACACCCCAGAACTGTCAATATTATATTCCTCTATGATTGACAATGCCTCATTGCAAATGCCCCTCCTTATGTAAGGGTTGACTTTTTTATTTATTTATTTATATTTTATCCTAAGAGGTCCTATGTCCTATGTTTGTTCTGCTCTGTAAAAAACCTCACATATATCAAGTCAAGTCAATTTCATTTATATAGCGCCAATTCACAACAGAATTTATCTTGAGGCACTGTACATATAGAGCAGAACCTAGACCGTACTCTTTATCTTATAAAATTTACAGAGAGAGACCCAACAGATCCCACCATGAGCAAGCACTAGGCGACTGTGGCAAGGAAAAACTTCCTTTTAAAAGGCAGAAACCTCGAGCAGAACCAGACTCAGGGTGGGCGGCCATCTGCCTCGACCGGTTTTGTTTAGACAGAGAAAGGGGGGTGGGGGGATTGGGTAAGAGAAGGACAACATTGCAAATACACAGACTAAGTCAAAATGTAAATAGTAGTAGTAATAATAATAATAATAATAATAAGAAGAAGAATTATAGCTAAAGGAATGATAATGCCAGAACGGTGAAACATTAGTTGCAATAATACTATCAGTAACACTAATAAATGTCATAAACTGAGTCAGCCTGTCTAATATCAATAGGGAGGTTGTTCCAGAGGAAGGGGGCCCGATAGGAGAAGGCCCTGCAGCCTGCTGACTTCTTTTTAACTCTGGGGACAGATAGCAGCCCTGCACTCTGAGAACACAGAGCATGGGAGGGAATATAAGGGTTAAGAAGATCAGACAGGTATGAGGGGGCTAGCCCATTTAGAATTTTCTAAGTCATTAGGAGCACTTTAAAGTCTGATCTAACATGAATAGGGAACCAATGAAGGGAGGCTAAAATTGGTGTAATGTGGTCAAACCTTTTTGATTTGGTTAGCATTCTAGCTGCAGCATTCTGAACCATTTGTAGACTTTTAGTGCTAGCACACGGTAGTCCCAAAAGCAAAACATTACAATAATCAAGTCTAGAGGAAACAAAGGCGTGAACTAGAATTTCAGCGTCTGCCATGGAAAGAAAAGACCAAATCCTAGCTATATTGCGTAGGTGAAAAAAGGTGGTCTTTGTAATGTCTTTAATGTGCTGATCGAAGGAAAGAGCAGGATCAAGTGTGACACCCAGATGTGTGGCTGTTGTACTTTGAGAAATCACACAGTTGTCAAGGGATATAGTTACTTGATCGAACTGGTGTCTATAGGGGGCGGCTGTGGCTCAGGGGGTAGCGCAGTTGCCCACCAATCAGAAGGTCGGTGGTTTGATTCCCGGCTCCTCCAGTCTGCATGCCGAAGTATCCTTGGGCAAGATACTGAACCCCAAATTGCCTCCGATGTGTGTGTGTCACATCGGTGTGTGAATGTGTTTAGAAAGCGCATTATATATGTATATATGTATGAATGGGGTGAATGTGATCTCTAGTGTAAAGCGCTTTGAGTGGTCGAAAAGACTAGAAAAGCACTATATAAGTACAGACCATTTACCATTTATATCGCGCTGGGCCAATAACCAGAATTTCAGTTAAGAAGCAGGAAGTTTTGAGACATCCAGCTTTTCACAGAAGACAAGCAGATCTCTAATTCCCTAATTTGAGTGGCATTGTCAGCCTTTATAGGCACATACAGCTGGGTATCATCAGCATAACAGTGAAAATTAATTCCATGACTCCAAATAATTTGGCCAAGATGAGAAATATAAAGAGAGAAAAGCAGGGGGCCAAGAACAGAACCCTGGGGTACACCATATTTCACATCAGAAAAGGCTGATATGGTGTTATTACAAGAGACACACTGAGTTCTATCAGATAAGTAAGATTTTAACCAGCTGAGAGCCAGGCCAGAGATTCCAAATCTATTTTCCAGTCGGTCCATGAGTATACAGTGGTCTATAGTATCAAAGGCTGCACTAAGATCAAGTAAGAGGAGCAGAGAGGTGGAATAGCTACAGTGTCAAAAAGAAATCTAGGATTATGTTTATTGCTATTGATTAAGTTTGAAAAATATGCTGCTCTGGCAGTAGACAGTGCATGCTTATATTCCAGAACACTCTGGTGCCACTGGAGATACAGAGCTTCTGATTTTGATTTATGCCATTTGCGCTCTAATTTCCGGCAGGCCTGCTTCAGAGCACGTGTCATCTGTGAACCAGGGTGTAGACCTCTTTGACTTTAGTGGTGAGAGGTGCAACTGAATTGAGGAGACTAGACAGGGTTGTATTTAAATCCCTGGTACAGTTTTCAAAAGAACCTATTGCTGCAGTAAAAGGGGCCAGGACCTCTGGTAGTTTCTCACCAAGAACAGTTAAAGTTGTGGGACCTATGTGCATTGCAAATTTGAAAATGCAAATTTAACACCCAACACTGAGCCAGGGTTTATATGGGAACCACTGGTTAAGTGTTCATTTAAGAGTTGTGTTAACATTATTAACACTGTGACAGTGTTACCAAACAAACTCTTAGAGTGTAAAAATATTGACACTGTAACAGATGAGTTAGCATTAATAACACTGTGACAGTGTTAACCAACAAAGTCAGTGTAAAATATTAACACCACAATGGATGACACTAGTCATCAGGTAACACTTGATGGTGGAAAATGTACACTTAACCAGGGTTTACTATACTACTGTTAGAGTACATTGTCCTCTGGGATTAACACTATTAGAGTTAAAAATGTAAAATCTGTTAGTGTTAGTCTAATACTCCAACCACCAACAATGCAATAATGGCGCCCAAAAAAACTTCAGTGGAAAAAAATATTTATTTTTCCTTTAAACAAGGGCTTCACATTCAATTGGACAAGATGCAGGGTACCCTGTGCAATAACCCTATACAATACTGCCCAAAACATGAGGTAGCTCGTACATGCTGCTTACCCTATACAATGCAGCTGTCTGGCACAACATAGAAAAATGAGTCTGTACCATAAGACATCTGGATATCAAAGGGCTTGAAGTATCTCAAGTCATGAGGTCTGACAACTGAAACATTATGCATATTCTCAACAACATTAAAAGCATGGAAATGCTCAACAAATGCAGTCTCCATTTCAGAGACCAAAAAGTAATCATTCATTTCTCAGAAAAATGCAAACAATCTTATTGAACACCGGCATCTCATTAACAAAATCTGTGCAAACAACCAGATCTGTGTGATATTCAATACCATTATGTTTAACCCAAGTTGTGATACTTATTTCACTTGACATATCAATCTGAAAATGCTCTGAAATCCCATTACCATTTTCAACATCAGTCAATATTTTCGATTTGACAGGCCCAGACTCAATACCTTTGACAGACAATGATTCCCAATGATAGGCCACTGCTATTTGATGTTTCTTTGCAAGGGACTTAGTTATGTTTTTGAAATTTTTAATGCTGGACTTAAAGAATTTGTGTTTTGCTTCATACCTCATAGTCCAAACATGTACTAAAGGACCAATTTGGCATATACATTCAGGATAATGGATCATAAAGTGATGTTTTGGGATCAAATTATTCTGAGGGCACAAAACTGTAAATAATCTGTGGTGCTCTTCGATAAGATAAAAAAATACAGTTATTCCCTCTGTAATACATGGAGAAAATACTATGTTCACAATATGCAACAATAGTAACAACAAATGCCAATGTGTGTCACCTTCAGGGACAACATCTCCTAATATTAGTGGGAGGTTCCGAATAAGACACAATGTTTGACTGGCATTAAGCCCAATACCACTGCTAGTGCAAAACATGTTTATGTGTGTTGGCCAATTTTTTCGATCCATGAAGCCGTAGTTGAATGCATATCCACGTTGGAGTATGTTTTCATTAGAGATAAAGTCAAATAATCAATAATCAAACAATAACCTAATCTCATACTGTGCTACACCTTCTAAGATATCATGCATTATATCAAACACAAAGTTATCTGATACATTGAAGCATGACAAGGTTGAGTATACTATTGCGTTTGACCCCAAAACAAGAATTTTCCCTTGGATTCTCGACAAGATATCTGTAATGGTCCTCATTAGTTAATTTGGTGTGCAACATCACTCGCACATCACTTTCACTAAACACTGTTTGAGCAGATGCTTTATCAATAAGACACATTCTGCAGTAATAGTTGGCAGAGAATGATTCCACATAATCCAAAATTGAGTTTAGACCTAAATTGTCGCCCATTATTTGTGCAATCGTGCCACAGATAGGTTGTTCAGCAAATGACACATTCATTCCACTGTGCTCTAGGATCTTTACATCTTCTATAAATGCCTGGTCTTTTGACATCTCAAATGTTGAGGGTTGATTTATCACATCTAAGTCCATGTCAGAGGCATCTTCTTGTGAGCTCTGCTCACCTAAATCTGACTGATGTGGTGTTTGCATATTAACATTGTCGCTTGCGCCCACGTTAACAGTACTATGACAACCATTTAAATGCTTTCTAAAACCTGCATAACTTTTAAACTGCAATGAACAGCCTTCTTGAGCACAAATAACAACACATTTTTTTGCCAGGGTATAACCCATGAAAAAACTTAAGGTGCTGAATTAATGCACTAGGTGCATCATGCAAGGATCTACAAATATGACATCTATACATTGCTTAAGAACTTGGCTCCTAGTTTCTACCTCTGAACGTGGCTCAAATTAGCCTTTGTTTAATGTGCCAAAACAAATGCTGTAGATTAAGTAAAATAAAAAAAAAAAACTTTTTGCCAAAATATAACCTATGCAAAAAAAAAGTGCTGAAATAACTGCACCAAGTGCATTGCACGATGACTTATACTATGTTGCATATATACACTGTTCCAAAAATTTGGCTCTTAGCTCCTATTCATAAACTTGGCTCTCAATTCCTTCACCTTTGGACTCTCTTTAGTGGTATCAACATCGATACTATAGACCGTTGTCTGGAGGAATGTGTACATGTTGTTGAGAGCATCATCGTAACTTACACTGAAAACGAAATGTAGTTTAAAGAGTTCATCAAAGGCTGCTAATGATGTTGTTCCCTGGCAGGGAATGAGCCTCTTGTCCATCACAATGTAGTAAGTACTGATGGCCTGCTTGCCAGTTCCAGAAGCAAGAAGGTATGGCTGGCGATGTGCCCTTTGGTTCTCTAGGTGTTCTTCAAGGCTCCTGCATGACTGTGAGAAAAATTACATGTTAAGTTGCATCGTAATATTGTCTTATTCTGTCCCATGTTTCCCACCTCATTCACAATTAAATTTGTTCTTACCTTGTGAAACACAACTATGTGGTCCATAGCCTGAGCTACGCCGATCTTCTGTGTTTTCTTTTTAGTAGGCTGAGGTGGCAGGATATGCAGGAGCAGAAGGAATGATGCCATATCACTGTCCCACTTTGTAAGAAGAAAA
This sequence comes from Lates japonicus, assembly GCA_033238685.1. NCBI lineage: Eukaryota > Metazoa > Chordata > Actinopteri > Centropomidae > Lates > Lates japonicus. The sequence continues at coordinate 7,839,730 of BRZM01000024.1, read as the reverse complement.
AAATCTTGAATCTAAAGTTTCTTTCCTTCCAAACTTAATTTCCAGGCCATTTAACCTACTGCTGCTGACCCTCTCAGGATCTCAGGCCCAAAGCCATTTTATTTCGTTTTATCATCAGCTGTTTAGTCTCAAGTCACAAATGGATGGCTTGGATTGTATGAAGTATGTATGGATAGTCAGTGTGTTAACTACAGGAGATGGCAATAAGAGTGCCCCCACTTCTGATCCATCTTTGGCCATTAATTAAATACCTGGGTGATCCTCATCATTGTTCTGATTCCTGGCAGACCTCAGCAAACTCTGGAGCACTGGGGTGGCCGTAAGGCTTTCTGCTTCTCTGATCACCTTTCTTTTGAAGGATGTATGCCACTTCTCAAGCAGTTTGGCAGCAGTTTCTGGTCCAAAGAGGAGGCTGAAATCTTGATGTATCTGCAGCAACAGAGACATGAAAGAACATGTTTGGTCAAATTTCTAACAATCACATGCTAAGGTCATGACTATGATGTCAATATGATATCAATACTTACCAGCCCTTTCGTGTCTAGCAGCCTTGGAAACACTGAGAATATGTTGTGCGACTCATCAGGATTGTGAATGAGGCACTGTCTATACTCAAAGGTTTCCTTCATCTTCTGCAGGATGATTTCTCTGTCACTGGTGTGGTTCATTAAGGATATGACCTTTTTACAACGCTCCTCATCACCACCAATCTGAGGCAGCTCTCTCTCCTGTCTTGGACCACCTCCTCTTGCCATCTGTGTTTTTGGTTGGACCCAAGTTTTGTCTTCCTCTGAATTGTCTTGAGCCACCATGCCAGAAATCCAGAGCCACTTTGGCTGTCGAAAAATGTTCCTAACCAAGGACAGACATAATTACATTTGTTTATAATCAGCTATAGCTGGAACCAGCTTGCAACAATGTGTATAGGAGAAATTAAATTCAGGCACTGGAACAGTTTTTTGATGATTCTGAAACAGACACCCCGTTATCACTGTCAATAACGTTAGAGAATGTTGATGCTATTTTTGTGTGATACCATCCCCCCTAAGAGAGTGGTGACGTGAAACAGCAGAGATACACACCTAATTAAGAAACTAAAATGTTAAAATTAAAGAAAAAAGTTTTATTTAGGTGGACGTGATAAACTAGCAACCAAATATATTTGTGGATTAATAATCAAAGAATGAATTTGACACTAATATACAGTGTCAAATAATCTACTCAATAATTTCTTAATGCAAAAATACATTTTAAATAAGGACTATAATGAAGATAAATACAAAACTTACATATCCTTTCCGGGAAAGAGGGTCTTTTAATGCAGGGAACAAGGTGACAATTCCCAGGGCATATTTCTCTTTAGTGATTCGCTGAGGAATTCTCCTGCAAATAAAAAATAAAAATAAATTGTTATTTGCTTACATACACAAGCATCGATGCTTTATCAGGCTGAAATGATTACCACATTACTACCACTTTAGGGGGGTTAAGTACCTGGCAACTACCTAACTCTGGTACCATAAACTTACCCTTCTGTCTCAACCATGTGTGCTGCAAGAATATTGACCATCTGCCTTCTTCTACTGTCACATAAAGACCCAGTTTCTTCATATTCTTCAAGCACTGATGTCCCTCCTGGTTTTGTCTGTAGAATCTGTTTTATCAGCTAAACAGATTGCAAAAATGGCAGTTTTAAATTTAAACCTAGAATAGCAAATTAGTTTAAGGCATCATTATGATAGGACTATAATGATTACGTTTAGCCAAATCTGAAAGGAAAAATCTGATTTTTGCGATTGTAACATCAAGCTTTCAATATGTTTTAGTTTGCTGAATGGCAATTAATATATATGTATTATATAGATTTTTTTTTATTAGGTACATGCAATAAAATCATAAAGGTGATAATTATGAAAATTTCGAAATGATCTACAGTAGACATCTGATGATAAACTTACATCTCTGGCTGAAGAACTCTGAAATGCCTCTTCATCATCTCTCATTCGCTTGGGAGGTCTTGATGTTTCATTGTCACTGCTTCTCATGGACATGGAGCGCAAACTCCCACTGTGTGAGGATAGTGGTGTAGTTGGAGGTGACAGAGATTCACCGGAGTCTAATAAAAGATAAACAATTAACCTCATTTCCAGAACTGTTGTGAATTTGAATTTTGAATAAGCCACGCTAAAAACTCTGCTTAGATCCTTCCTGAGTGAACAGTTGATCAGATTGAATCTTGTCCACAGGGATGGAGAACTTCTCTCTCACTAAGTGATGAGGTTAAAAGACAACATAGTAAATTGTTTAAATCATTAACTATAACTGCCAGTCAGTATGAATTACTGGTTAGTCATACACCAGCCATATACCGTTACCTTCATAAATGAATTCCTCAAAATCAGCATGTTGTAATTTGATGTATTTCTTGCGGTTTTGATACTGCACCTTAATGATCATTTTGGCATCTACAATATAAGCCTGTAGAGAAAGAGGGATGACAGAACATATCTCTTCAGTGCTAACATAATTGATAGATATTTGTTCTTTAACAGTCTAAACAATGGTCGAAAACTACACTAAAATATACTTTTTCTAACTGAAGCTGTTGAGTATGCAAATGTTCTCTCTCTCGTCTGATCAATATTAAACGTAACAAGTAGCAAGCTAGTACAAGTTGTTGATGAGAAGACCTCATATGAACGGCCCCCTCGTAAAAATGTCTGGGAGCTCCAAGTTCACGAGCCGTGTACACGATTTCCCATGTCATAATCACGAGTTCGATTTGATGGCAGCAATTCAATTTAAACAATGATATAAGGTAATTTCTGATAACATTGATAAAAGATGGCGCGCGCTTTTGCAGGCAGAAACCCCGGGACACAGCCGCATCAGTTGAAACACTGATAGGAGAAAGCGGTTTAAAAGAACAAATTTCTCCCAAACAGCTTAAAACTATTTTCAAAAAGAGTTTCATTAGCTTACCGTTAGTCAATTGTGTCTTAAGATGAAATGAATCAAATGCTAATAGTCAACATTATCCTCAGTGGGCACGTCTGGGCATGTCTGTTTAACGTGCAAGGAGATGGTGGCCACTCGTTAATAATACAAAAATGTTTCATCATGCATCCAAAAATGTAAAAAATAATAAACACATTTTAAAGCAAAATAACAATAAAACGGCGAACTTTAGTCACGAGATACTTACCAATCTTTCGTTCTCATACTCGATGCAAGTGAAAGAAAATGGCTGCCTTCAAATTCCTCTCAAAGCGTACCTGTCCAAAAACCCGGATGTTCGACACAACACTCATGAGTGTTGAATACCGTAAACTCTGCAATGTAACACCCACATTATTAGGTTTTTCACTAGTACAGAGCTCTTTCTATCAAAACTAACACCAGTGCCTTAACACTTAACTCTAAAGTGGCTTAACACTGGAATTTTAACACTGGTGATTCTGCTGTGTGTCTGATACATTTGAAACAATTTTAGGGGGACAAGCTAAAGTTGCATCAAATTTGATAAGAAAATGGTCGGAGATAACACGTGACAGGAGAGATAGTCAGATTAGACACCTCTATCCCACGGGAAAGAATCAGGTCTAGAGTGTTGCCACCACAGTGAGTAGGTTCATGTAGAGACTGTGTGAACCCAAAAGTATCAATAAGTGCCAGAAAGGCTTTATTTAGAGGGTCAGAGGCCTTATTTAGGTGAATGTTAAAGTCACCCATAATTAGAATGTCATCACTATATGTGACAAGACATGATAAAAAATTTCCAAATTCATCTAAAAACTGTGAGTAGGGGCCAGGTGGTCTGTAAAGTACCACAAGGTGGAGTGGTTGCAATCTATTTCCCTGGTGATGGAGATCTGAAGCTACTGGAGAAGGTTTCAATACTACAGCCTCAAAAGAGAAGTGACATTAAGAGCTGAGGTTAGACCAAAGAAAGACTTATGAATTAAGGCGACACCCCCACCTTTTTTCGTAGCCCGAGCAACATGTGCATTGATATATTCAGGTGGGGAAGCTTCATTTAATGGCAGGAACATATGGTTTAAGCCATGTTTCAAATAGACCAATCATATCCAGATTATGTTCAAGAATCAAGTCATTTGATCTAATATTTATAAAGCCAAATTTGAGGATCATATTGAGCCTGGAGCTGCCAGTAGCAGGCTGGCGTGGCAAAGTACTTGTAGATGAAGTATTAATAGGAATGAGGCATCTAGTGTTTCTCTTAGGAAATTTTGGTGGCCTTTTATTCAGTACTTTATGGGCCGCAGCACTGTCACCAGTGGTAAGAGTGGTGATTTGTACATGGTGGTTAAGAATCTTAGGAAACTTGTGATTAGTAAGGCGGGGAATGGAGACAGTCTCAATGCAGTAGATCAGGCTATCAGTCTGAGCATCTAAAGTCTGCAAATTTTCCGGGTTAGATTTATCATCTAAGCTAGTGGACTCCAAAACTGCACCACCTAAAGACCTAGCAGGTTCTCTAATCACCTGCGACCTGCCAAGCACTAGGGCCCTACTGTCAAACCCGACACAAACACCTGTCTATATTCCTAAATAAAATTGCAGTGCCCGCTCCAGTAGGATGCAAGCCATCTGCCTTCAGCACGTCAGGGCGGCCCCAGAAAGAAGGCCAGTTATCCACAAAACTATATCCCTACTCACTACAGTGACGAGCCAGCCAGCGGTTCAGAGACATTAATCTGCTGTACACCTCATCATTACCCCACATGGGTAAAGGAAATGGGTAAAATATATTTGAAACATTTTAATTAGCAGATTTTTAAAAAATGATTTGTATTATATTGATCTCAAGAATCTTTATACCATTCCCTACTGCAGTCTACCTTTTATTCATTTTTATATTTTCTTAAAAGTTGATATCTCCCTGTAAAAATCTTTAGAATCAATCCTTGGTTCTCCCCAACGTTTTCCAAAGCTCTTACTGCTAGAGATGCTAAATGGAGGACAACTTCATCTACCAGTCATCAGTCTGACTGATTTTAGGTCTTCAGTCTTATTAGAAAAGCCTAATCTGATCATCACTTGTCTACCCTTATAAAGGCTTGTGGAAATGCATCTGAGATTTGGAAAGTTGTCACAACAAAAGTAATCTTAAAGCACTTTTCATATAGAGCAGGTCTAGACTGTAGTCTTTAGATTATTATAATTACAGAGAGAGACCCAACAGATCCCACCATGAGCAAGCACTAGGCGACAGTGGCACAGAATTCAGGGTGGGCGGCCATCTGCCTCGACTGGCTGGGTTCCTTTGCTTTGAAGAAGCCATTTAAACAAGTATCAAAACTAACCAAACTAACCAATATGTCACTCACAAACTTTCAAAACTCCAACACTACCCGCAAATTGTGAGGAGATTCCTTGGGTTTTATATCTGTCAATACATCGCACCAAAATTTGAACCACTTCCTGAACCACTACATGCAGCGAGGCTTCAACCGTCATTGATGACGTCACTCACTGTAAATGATACAAGCTTCGATACACGCTTCACTAAATGCTCCCTGGATTTCTCGACACACGCTTCGAAGCATCAGCACAGTAGGTCCCATCACTAGTGAACAGGACTTACTGTGGGTTTCTTTCTACACAGACAATAATAGAGATAGAGATTCACAAAAATCAATGTATGTGTGTCCATACTTATTTAACTTTTGTATCAATCAGCCAAAAGCTAGTACTGCTAAGGTAAATGAAACCCCTGGTCTCCATTATAATCATCATTGCACCTTAAGAAAACTGGCCAGAGACTTTGAAGAGCATGCTGACCAGAGAGAGGAGAGACAGCCACTTCACCTGAGGTGTGACAGACCTTGATTGGACTAATTGGACTAATAAGGACCATCAAAATACTTCACTATTTACTAAACATTAGCATCAATTAGCTGAATTACTTACGACATTTCATTATGTCACTGAACGTGCATACAACCAACAGTTTGAAGGTAGTGGTCACTAAAGACAAATTTAGAAAGCAACTTTTCAACCCTCTGAATGGAAGGGTCATCATAAAACTTTAAAAAACAGGCTCAAGGACCAGAAATCCATCTAGAGTTTCTCAGCCTTACCTTGTGCTAACTGTATTGCTTGTATCCACATGTTATGTTGCAATATGTCTTAGGTCTTCTTGGCCAAGGCTTGCTTAAAAAGATAATGATGATTTATATGGTTTCTACAGGTGTATTAGTAAAGCAATATTGTTCACCGAATGGTGATTGTTTGCAAAATATGTCCAAGCACCAGAACAGGTGCTGGTACAACAGGTGCCGGTTTTATGCTTTGATTCCAAATGTATAATACCAAGTTGATCGTCAGAGCATCAGAGGCAGTAAGACCCCTCTGAGGGTTCGGCTGGAGCACATGAGCACACTGGCCCCAGAAGATTCAGCTTTCCAACTGCTAGAAACAGTCTGACACAAAGGCATGTGACCCCACCAGTGGAGGAACAGCTTACTAATGCAACTGAAGAAAACAAAGGCCTTCTAAATACAAATAAACCTCTAACATCTGCAGACAGAGAGAGGGGAGGCACAGGGAAGCTAACTGCTTCTGCCAGAGCCGCTGAGAATGAGCGGGGATCATGTGACCATAGAGTAAATAAAGTGAACGACATGAGGCAGGGATGCAGCGTGGGGTCTGGACCCCTCAGGCAGACGGATGCTCTGGCCTCCATGGTAGAGGTCTGGTCTGTCAGAGGACTGGACAACCACAGCTGTGTTTTCACTGTTTTGTGTTTTGTTTGTTCCTGAGGGCCACATGGAGAGGCTTCAATAACCAAAAACTCCTCGAAGACGACTGTGCTCCATTAAAAAAAAAAAAACACACACACACAAACACACACACTGCCAAAAGGCAGAAAAGAAAAGCTACGTGGCTCATTCATTTCATTAATCTGTGATTTCAACATTGTTGTAATTAGTAGTAGTGGTAGCATTAACAGTACATTAACTGTAACAATGTTGGTAGATTAATAGCTTTATAGTAGCAGTAAGTCAATGTTCAGTGGAGTCACTCATTTCGGAATAGAAGAAGTTTGGGACCACCAGAACCTCTCCTGAGTAAAGAAGGACACTGGTCAAGGACAACGACCCTAACAGAGCTTTAGAAGTCCCCTACAGAGACGGGAGAACCTGTTGGAAGGATGACCATCTCTGCAGCACTGTGTCTATCAGGCCTTCATTGGGAGAATGGTTAGATGGAGGCCACTTTGAGTTTTCTGTGTTCTTTTATATGGCAAATGTAAATAACTGTTGAATGGGATGAATCTGGTTTTGTTACTTTCAAAAGATCCCATGAAAAAAACAAAATTAAAATGTGTTAATCCATCCAAACTGCCTGCACTAGACTTCCAGACTTTCTTACCCTGCATGTGGCTCTCAACCTCAAGCCCATTGGTTCCTACTGAAGATGTTCCTCTTTAAAAATGGTTCACAAATATACACTGTAATGTAAAGAATAGGATGAGTCATTTGCTAAAATAGCTGGTCACTGTTATTTTGACCAAGAACAAACAGGAGGAAATTATTTATTTGTTGGGGCCAATTCTCAGCAGTGGATTGATCCATGTTTGGTGCTGCAGAGTACTGGAGTGTGTGTGATTCATGGTGATGAAGGAACATGTCACCCAGTGCAACAGCATGGCTCACTTAGGGGTTTTTAATTGTTTTTGGAAACAATGGAGCTCTATTGTTAAGAGTCATGTAGTGGCATTGCAACAACTGAGGGCAGCCTTTCCAACAGTTTGAAGGCTGTCATACTGCGCTGACAGAGAGCACTGAGACTGGATGGAAACATGAAGAATATTACAGAATATTACAGTGTTTTTAGCTGCTACAGCGCAGTCCTGCTTCTGTCTACAAGGAAAATTGTCACCATGAATCTTTCTCAAATACACACAGTGTAGAAAAATGATCTAGTGAATGACCGTATTTTGACCCAGACTATGCAGTGTGTTGCACAGAATGACGCAGCAGCATCTGCAGCAAACTATAAACATCCACAACTTTCCCTTCTACTCCATCTCCAAGCTGCCAGCAGCATTCAACTTAATTTGTTATTGTTGAGGAGAGTCCAAAGGCGGGATCTCTCTCATTAAGTACCCCTTTTCATTTGCTCCATTTATACACAAGATTGATGCTCAGTTGAAGATGAGAACTCCTGTTTCCCCCTACTGCTTCCCACTTCAGCACTGGAAGTTCTATTAAGAGAAAACTCTGCTGTGTACGTGAAGTCGGCAGAATGGGAAATCCCTCTTGTTCAGCTAAAATAAAGACAGTAACTGTTCACCTTCTGCCTGTAGCTTACTACTGATATGACAGTGATCAAAATTGATCCATTACTGGTGATAATGGTAATTATACAACAGTTAATTTAATAATTTGGGATTTTTTCAAACAGCTTAACTTTAACTAACTTGAACTTGGTTGGAAACTTCATTGAACACCAGTTTGCTGTTTGCTGATAATGAGAAGCTGTTTATAAAACCTTCCATAGCATAAAACCCATCAGATCGCTTGACTCAGTTTTTAGTAATACAGGTTTTCTGTAGTCTAGATTTTCAGTATTTTTCAGTACATATACTAGCTACCTTTGGCTGAGCCCTGTGTCTTTCCAACAAGAAATACCAGGAAGAGCAGATAACATTTTTTTTTGTTTGTTTCAGTGATTGTAATTTTAAATACAGGGGAGGGCCGTGACTACTACAGTCTTTGAGGTTGATATTTTTCTTTATGACTTCTCTTAACTGGATGTACTGGAAGTGGCAGTGGCCCGGTATGTCACCTCTCAGTGACAGATAGATGACAGTGATCAGAAAGTGGAAGAGCTGTAGTAACACCTCATGGTGAGGTGAAATGTTAGAATTCACTTTAAAGTTCTGGATACAAACAGCAGGGGGCAGCAGGTTAATTTCCCCTTGCTCTTGGTGATACATGTAGCTGAGTGTTTCCTCAGGACAATGAGAAAAATGTGAATGTGAAATGACAGCTTTTACAAGCCACCCTGTTCAGATGATTTCATAGAAATAAATATGCTGCAGATCCTATGGAGATAGAATCTGCTCTCTGGAAATGGGAGTGGACGGCTGCTTGCAAGTGAGACCAAAGAGCTCAGCATCAGGAATGTCTCAGTGCCACAAAAACAAAAAGAGAAAACACAACATGAAGCAGCACTGTGGTGTTGGGAGGCTCTGGTTCTTTCCTCTACTGTATTCTCATGCTTTCTGCTGAGCAGGGAAATGTGTTGTGGACTGTAGAGGAGATGGAGTAGCTGTGGCGGGAGGTTCAGAGGTCACCAGTTGAGTTTGGACAGAGTGAGCTATCATTAACTAGTTGGTTGAAGCATTTTGAAACTTGAAAGTTTAAGAGCACAAAGAGAAACTGAGTTAGCATTTTACTATGCTTATTCACCAAAAACTGATGAAGCTCAAGTACAGCCCACAACTGACTCATTGAGTCTGGGGTGAGAAACAGCTGAGTGTAGAAACACTTCTCAGCTAAGTGTTTGTATGACAGCAAAATAAATGACCACACAAACTGCATAAAACATTTTTACAAAATTGTTCTACAACATCATCAGTAACCCTGACATACCAACATTGAACAGAAACATATAAAAAATAATGTGAATTGTAGAATAGAATAATATAGTTTTAAATGTTCCTCTGTTACTGGGTGGCTGCACTCTGAACATTTCTCTCCCTGCTGGTCTGAATCCTTCACCCAGTGACTCTGGGCCCTGGCAGCACAGTACTATCCTGGACCGAGCTGCTGTTTGAACTTTTACACTGTGGCTACAGGCACTCAGACAACATCCAGAGAGGGGAAAAGACCGTGGTGGGAACAGGTTGACATTTGGCCCCAGTTCAGATAGATGGCTCTGAAAGAAAAGAGATGGTGTGGTATTGTCAGGAGAGAGGCCTCGAGGTGCACCACACTCAGACTGAGGTCATAATGGTACTTTGAAAGCCAATTACTGAAGGCAGTGGTGTAACCTGATGAATTAGAATCTCACAGCAACAGCACATTGCTAAATTGTTTGCAGATGGAGGTTCAGCGTCTCTGAAATGCCAGTATCCCAATCAGCTAATTTGATTTACCATTTTGTTTATGTTGGTGTTGAACATGTTGTCCATGCTAAAGTATTCACAACTTCACTGCCACACACATGTGAGAGTCCGGTCTTGATGATATTGAGTGGGTCGGTGCCAATTAAATATCGTGAGACAGGTACTGGTCCGTTGGCCTTGAACAAAGTCTGTTGGACAAAGCTACATGTTATATCAGTCATATTTATGACAAAGCTTTTGTACAGAGTTGTTTAAGATTGTGCAGGTTTTTCTTTTAGATACTCAGGACTTGAAGTCTCAAACAGAAAGGTAAAACTGTAGCAGTCTTTGACTTGTATTGTGACAGTTAGATTAAATTAGATTTGCTCATGTTGTTGCATCATTCCAGATCCTCATTAATGTCTGGATTAATTTATAAATTAATAACATGAGACCAGAATCTGCAATGCTTTCTGTGGTTTAATCTCATTTGAAATCAATCTGCTAAAGTTTGACTAAAACTAGATGAAAATGTTGATGGTTTTCTTTAAGATGAGACCAGAGTTTAAGTCAAGTAATATTAAAAAAGATGAGGTTGACTAAATATGACTAAAACTTACACAGACCTTAAGACCCTAAGATTAAATCTAAAATGAAATGAAATGAACATTACCCGGCTAAAACATGTAGAAATGATGCCAAAAGCCTGTAAATAAGGGGAGTTGAAAACTGGTGTAATAATCTATTTTAAATTCTTAAAATCTCAAAGACATTAACCCATTTAATCCCGAAGTTTTCCCAGACATGAAAATATTGAAATTGTGTGGCATTAGTAACCCTTTGAAATAATCAATAAATTTATTTTTTTTAATTTTTTTCATCGAAAAGTAGGTGAAAAAGTGTGTTTTATGGTCAGTCACAATTGTGACCAGTGGGATAATGTGTTGCATACCAAATTAAAATATTTATCCAATTAAGCCATCTAAATTCTCATATTCTGTCTAACCCTAACCCATATTCTCAAATTCTCAGCCTAGTTATTAACACATTTACAACTCTGTCACTGGCAGTCTCCAGAAAATGCTCTTATCACATTATAGTGTGACTATTTTACATATCAAAAACCCTGATACAGTGTATTAAGAATGTTTTTCAGACCCCCTCACTTTTTCACATTCTGTTATGTTGCAGCCTTATGATTCTTTTTTTTCCTCATCAATCTACACTCGATACACAAAGTGAAAACAGAACTTTAGAATTTTTTGCAAAATTGTTAAAAAGGAAAAACTTAACATCAACATACAGTAAGTATCAAGGCTCTTTGCTATGACGCCTGAGATTTAGCTTAGGCTCCTCCCATTTCTCTGGATCATCTTAGAGATGTTTCTACACCTTGATTGGAGTCCACCTGCGGTAAATTCAATTGATTGGAGGTGATATGGAAAGGCACACATCTGTCTATACGAGGTATCATAGCTGACAATGCATATCAGAGCAAAAACCAAGTCATGAGATCAAAGGAACTGTCTGCAGAGCTCAGAGACAGGATTGTGTTGAGGCACATTAATGGGGAAGGCTACAAAAACTTTCTGCTGCATTGAAGGTTCCCAAGAGCACAGGGACCTCCATAATTCTTACATGGAAGTAGTTTGGAACAACCAGGACTTTTCCTAGGGCAGGCCACCCAGCCAAACTGAGCAATCAGGGGAGAAGGGCCTCGGTAAGAGAGGTGACCAAGAACGTGATGGTTGCTCTGGCTGAGCTCCAGATATCCTGTGTGGAGATGGGAGAAACTTCCAGAAGGACAACCATCACTGCAACACTCCACTGATCTAGGCAGTATGGCAGAGTGTCCAGACAAAGCCTTTCCTCAGTGAAAGACACATGAATGCCCACTTGCAAAAAAGCACCTTCTAAGTACATTCTAAGGAAGACTGGTCAGGGTTGATGGAAAGCTGAAAGAAGCAAAGTACAGAGATACCCTCAATGAAAACCTGGTTCAGAGCACTCAGGACTTCAGACTGGGCTGAAGGTTTACCTTCCAACAGGACACAGAAAAGATATCACAGGAGTGGCTTAGTTAGCTCTGTTAGTGTTCTTGAGTGGCCCAGCCAGAGACCTGACCTGAACCCAATCGAACATCTCTGGAGAGAAGAAAATGGCTGTCCACCAATGATCCCCATCCAACCTGACAGAGCTTGATAGGATCTGCAGAGAAAAATGGCAGGAAAAACCCCAAATCCAGGTGTGCAAAGATCATCCCAAGAAGACTCAAGGCTGTAATCACTGATAAAGGTGCTTCAACTAAGTACTGAGTTAAAGGGTCCAGATACTGAGTGAACTTACAGAGCAGAACAGATTAGATATTTGGTGGCACAAGGGGGACCTACACAATATTAGGCAGTCCTACACAGATGCTGGATCAGATTGGGATCTGGGGAGTTTGGAAGCCCTGTCAACACCTTGGGCGCTTTTCCTCCAGACATTTCTGAACAGTTTTTGTGGTGTGGTGGAAGCATTGTCCTGCTGGTGGAGGCCCTTGCCATTGGAGAGTGTTGTTGCCATTGGGGTGTCTGCTTGGTCTGCAACGTTTAGGTGGGGTGGTACATGTCAAAGTAACATCCAGATGAATGTCAGGATCAAAGGTTTCCCAGCAGAACATTGTATTGTGACAAAATGATCAGTGTTATTCACTTCACCTGCCTTGTGGCTGATTGGTGTAAGTGCTCTCTAACACATACACACACATTCACACACCGATGACACAGCGGGGGCAAATTGGGGCTCAGTATCTTGCCAAAGGATACTTCGACATGCTGACTGGAGGAAGCTTAGATCAAACCACCAACCTTCTGATTGGTGGGCAACTGCTGTGCCTCCTGAGCCACAGCCGACAACTAGACACCTTAAAGATTATGTGTACCAAAAATGATCATCCTATCTTTAAGTTAACATGCTTTAGTAACCATTTGTTTGGAGGCTTTGATGCAGCCATCCTAGTCTCCAGGTCCAACCAAGAGGTAAACAGGTCTGGTCGTATGACAGTTTACACTAAACATGTGACACTGCACATATTTTATTAAGACCCTTCATTATTTCAATATTACATATCTGAGGCAGTCTGTCAGCCTGCTGATGTGATATCCCCTCCCCATGTACAGGTGGGGGAACTCAGAGCAGCCTCTGACATCCTTAGACAGTTATTATGGGAACAAAAGTCAAAGTGAAAATAGATTAGGCCTGTGTAATTTGTCTGTCAGCTGCAGACTTGACCTCACAGCACCGGTGTCATTGATAGTGACACTAACATTTGCTTTAGTGAGTAATGCAGTGTAATAAATCCAGTCTGGGACAGGAGAGAAATCTGTCTTTAACAACACCGCCCTGATGTGAGCTGATGGCTGACGTTGGAGAATAATGAACACATCACTGTTGTTTCCACACTCTGAGGGTCCAACATGAAATCTTACTTTGACTCCAAACTTTGCATGAGATTTCCTGAAGTGCGTGACAAGAGAGCTGGCATTGTGATGGACTGTGATTTCTAACTGTACTGCTGCTGTGACTGAGGAGTTTGGTAGTGCTGTTGCACAGCATCCAGTCTGGGACCATCAGCTCCTGCACTGCTGCCACCACCGCCACCATGAAGTAATCACCAATAATGCCTTTAGACATTTAACTACTTGTCTGAAATCAGTATTGTCCAGTTCTGGAGCCTGCAGATGGTATTGTGGGTTTATTTATTATTTGTAAAGCTGTGTGTGGACATGATGCACACTAGCTTCCATGACTGTGGGGAACTCTCTGTTTTACAACATCAGAGTTTATAACTAGTAACCATTCAGAGAATACTTTAGATTTATGATTTCAGTATAATGAGGTAGGGTTTAGGGTTAAGATTGTTGATAAATTGTGCTCAGTGAAAGTTACCACAAAATAACCAGTACAATAATAAATCCAAACAATAAATCCAAGCTAGACTCATTTTTGACCTGGAGCCCCAGAGTGGGTTACTCCCTGTCTAAAATGTGGCTATTCCACCTCCTCTATGTGGAGATGAATCCTCACTGTCCTCTTCTTCATGTGCTCTAGAGTCTGCTTGTTGGATATGTTAAAGCTGACACAACGTTATGTGCATCGCGGGTGAAATGACTCGTTTATTGTTAAAAGCTTTATTTGATTGTGTTTTGTACAGAAGGTGAATCCTCAGCTCATGTCTCATGGAGCTGACCACTAACATTCATACACTTTGATTCATTCAGTAGTTGAACATGAAAGGTTAGAGAGGCAGAGTATGTACCAAGTCTTTCCCTCAGCTGTGTTTTTTCTCATGAAATGTGGTCATATATGTTTGCAGTCTGACGAGGTGTGTGTGTGTGTGTTGGGATTGTATACAATTTCTCTGAGGGGTCATAAAATGGTATCTAATTGAAAAAACATGTCTCTCCACTTCTAGATACCTCCGCTCCGAGACTATGATGTTTTTCTAGCCAGTTATAATAAAATACTACAGATGGCTGTGGGCCACTGCTGCTAAAAGCAAGACAATTTTCAGCATCAGACATAAATGTTTTCTTTTGGCTATTAACAATGGTAATTGCTGCTTGGCAGCCTCTGTAACTGCAATCAACTCTCCTAATTGTTGGGCATTTTATTTGCAGTTGAGATCACAGTGAACACACCAAGGTGAGGCTGGACTCTCTTTTACTCAGCACCATCTGAGCTGTATGGACAGGGAAAGCTTTTCTTAGCACACAGCTCCTGTCATTACTACACTTTGACTGATGCTGCTCATTTACAAGGTTTTCTTTAGAGCAGAAACATTTGCTTCTGCTGTTGGAACAGATTCTAAATGAAAAGCAGCTGGCATCAATGGCACTATTTTCCTTTCCCACAGATATGACAGAGGTATAACTGTCACACATTGACTTACAAGTGATGTGGTGATTATCTCCTGCTGGAGAGGGCAAGTTCAAATCACATAATGACAAAGCTGAAGACCTGCTCACACACATTTAAAATGGATGAGATATTATTTCATTCCACTCAAATCTTCAGCTTTGGTGAACATTGTGCCATCAACCAGCACTGTGACAGTTAATGATACAAATACTGTCTAGTTAGTGACTGAACTAATAACCTTGCTAACTGACAGTTCATGAGTTAGTCAGTTATTTAAACATAACTGGAATCACTGCATGAGTGTTCATTAATGCTTTAATGTTAATTAATGCTTAAAAAGTCCCATAACAGGACATGAAAAGACTTCTGCTTCAACATTTAGTGTGGGTCTGAAACATCACTTCCCATCTTGCCAGATGACTGAGTGTTTATTATTTAGATAACAGTCACTGCTTCTTCCTGGTGTGACCAGAAAGGAAAGGAAAGGATCAAAAACACTAGCAACACTTGTTTTAGGACCGATGAGTTTTCACATGTTACAGCAGCACATGGACAGGCAAACAAATACATAACTATTAGAATTAAATCAATGAACAATAAAATAAAATGAGTAATAACCCACACAGGCACAGTTTTGCACATGCAAACTCGAAAAACCCGAAACCATATAAACATTATATATAACTATAAATGAATACAAACATTATAATACCTTACACTGTATAAATGAAGCATGTGTATCTCTGTTTTTTCTGAGAAAAGTGACATTTCCTTTGATGGCTCAGTCATTTCTATATCTCATACATTTCATAAAGATGCAATGTCATGTTTGATTATGAAATATCTTATTACAGTACCAGTCAGGCCAGTCTTTTTCACAGAGCCTGCTTTCTGTGATTCATGACATGTTTCATCTGCAGTACTGTAGGCCCTTATTTTACCACACAGGGACTGGATTACATAAGTAACATTGTTTGTTTTGCATGAGATGAAATCCTTAATAATGACACTCCTCCCATTACGGAGTGATTGAGGTCCTTGATATTTCTGTACATGCTACTGGAGCAGCTCTGGGGATGATGTTGTTAGTCCATGGTTTCACCGGACTGAAATATCTCAGCATGCTTTTTAATAGTTCTCTGACCAGTTGTCATGAAGTAGTTCTTTATATCAGGAGTGTTGAGATAACATGCAGAGAGTGACTGGTCAGTCCATATGTCCATGTTTGAACTGTCAGCTCTTGCTCATAATTATTTTCTGCTGAGCTAAATGATTGATGACTGATTGAGTAGCTTTTCTGTGTGTGTGTGTGTGTGTTTGGAGAGGGGTCAGCAGAGCCTGGGACATGGCTAAGTGAATAAATTATTAAGAAAACGGTCATTTGGCATTCACATCCTCACATATGCTACTAAACAGCTTGGTGTTTTTGGGTAGGTTAATTTCCCCATTTTGATGCTCTCTGCCAAAACTGAGCTCAGGAATGTTGCTCTTCAAATGGTTAACATTTCTTGGCTGTTACATGCAAGAGCTAAATTAACAGTATGCGAAATTTGGAATAAATATCCCACATGTAGCCAATTGTGCCTGTCATCATCACTCAGAGCTGTAATGCTCCCCAGAGTGTGATGTTTGTCTTAACCCTGAGCTATGGTTTCACAGACCACAGTTTGTTTGCTGGCCAAGAAGTCATCATAAGACCATTAAATACCTCCAGAGGCTCCCAGTGAGCAAACACAACAACTGCCTCTTCCAGTCTCTGGACTAGTTGAGTCTCATGTTTGGACACTGCTTATCTTTAAAAACAGATTATTCAGCAGCACCACCTCCTGTTATTAACCTTCAACCTGGATCAGCTCATGGTTAATGCTGGCTGCATGTCACCAAATGTAAACTAAAGACAGCAAGTAACTGTCCTTTTAACGTGTTCTCTTTGTTTTGTTGATTTAGTACATGCATACATATAAAGAGATTTCATACAACCACGTTCTTTTTTTTTTAATAGATGTAGTAAAATGTAATAAATCTCTGGATAATTACATTTTGTGTCTTTTAACTTAAATTGAACACATTATGTAAATAAAATAAAAAAAACCAGACTGTAAATGATTCAGAGATATCTAACCTTAAGTGTCTGTGGGTTAAACTTCTGGTGGAACAAGATCATACATTTCCCATAATGCAACCAACAGTTGCATTATAGGAACCTTTGTTGTACTTGTACAATGACAATAAAGATTCTGATTTTGATTCTGATTCTCAGTTTCATAGGTATATTTTCTGTTAGACTGCCCCTGCCTGGTGGAAGCCAGGCTTTCTTCAATTCAGGCCTCGTCTTACAAATTTGTAGTTTCCAAGTCCAAACTGAGATAACTATAGAATAAGTGGCTGATCTTTAAGGTGAGAAGTTGGAGCTTTGTTTCTGTTGCTATGCTGTAAACAAAGGCACTACTACCATCAGTTGCTCTCTGCATCAGTTTGGGAGTGGAATCAGCTTCTAATCATGCTGCTGCAGCTCACTTGCAGGATAACACATGGAAGTTCTCTGTATCTTTCAAAGCTGTCATTCGCCATGTTGCCTTGGCATTCCTGTCGACTTGTGTGCAGATTTTTGTTAGCTTAGTAGTTGAGATGAAATGGCCCCAATGATTCTGCAGCTTGTTTGCCATCAATTACCTGATATCTAAAGACAATCACTGCAACACTGTTTGAAATTTCTAACTTAAATAAACTCACAGATTTTTCAACCACAACACCTGATGAAAAACCCAATCTGCAATTTTTATTGATTTGTCATTAATTTTCTCCAGAACACAATAAAACTAATATGGTGTCAGGCAACAGTGTTGTTGAATGTGAAAAGTTTGTTCCTACTGAATATCAGCTGTGAACAGTCAACAGCATTTAATTAACAAGAGATGGATTGGAATCTTGATTAAAGTTAGCAAAAGAGAAAGATTTAGACTCCATCACAACCTTTATTAACTGTAGGCCCATGAAGACAGGAAGGAAATATTAAAAGAGATCATGCTTCTAATGTCAAGCAGACAGCTGTTTGTCTCAGTAACTAATCTCAACTGAAGGTCTGCACAGGAGGCCTTTCAGATGCCTTTTCCACTCCATCTCACATGTTTGAAAAATGAGATGCCTCTGTTTTAGTCACTCCAGCTGTCAGGTTGTGAAATAGCTCACGTTTACCTCACAATATAAGGCTGTAAAAAGTGTATTTTTGCATGTCAAATCTGTTTTCCTGTGTTGTACACCTTATATTCCACTAATGTTCTGCTCATGCTACACCCTCTGTGTATATGGTGTTATTCCTGCATTGATGTGGAGTGGATGACCTGTAAATAATACAGTTAAGTACAGTGTGTCTAACTACACTCACAATGATTAAAGAAAATCTGTTTTTGACTCATATAAGTGGCTTGCCCACAGACAAATAAAAATACAGCATGAGTGACAGAAGTGATTAACAGATGATTCACTCAGTCATTTATATATATATATGTATATCATGGATATAAATGATACATAAATGACACAGCAGCAGCATGGGTGAAGAGAGCAGAGAGATCAGCTGGCAGAGGAAGCAGGTAAATCCACCAAGGTGCCAGTACACTTGGCTTTTAAAGAGAATTGGAGTGCTCCCTGATTGGTTTATTGCATGTTATGCTCAAAGCTCATCCATGATTAATGAAGAGACTACAACCCTTTGAATGAGCCTGGTGCTGTGACCTTTTTTCTGCTGTTAAATGACCAAAAGTTGGATTTGGATTTCCCAAATGAACTGGCTCCAAAAGCTTTAGACAGTATGCTTAAATTGTTTAAATAAAGCCCTTAGTATCCAATCAGTACTGACATAAATCTACTCAAATTGAAGGTGAGAGCTAATGTAATTATTCTATTTCAACTTGAATGTGCTGAAGCTCAGTCTGAGGAACAAAAAATAACTACTGTCCCAATGCTTCCAGTCTGGACTGCAGCCCATATCCTCTTACTTTTAAGGGGGCTAAGGACAAAGGAGTCAGACACTGAGGCAAGACAGGCAGTTCAAAGGTTTATTCAACACACTTAAGGCAACAAAAAAACTCACTAACTTAATAGTGGCTGAAGGTCCAGGTCCACAAAAGGAGGGGAAGCAAAATGCAGGGAATTCAAAGACAGCACAGGGTGCAAGACTCTGATAACTCAAAACCACTGAAAAGGGGAGACACAGGACTACATAGGGATGATTAGGAACCTAAGAACTCCAGAAACACAGGAGAAAAATAATAATTCTTGGGAGCTGTGGGGCTGGAGACCTTGGGCAGGTGGCCTGGGGGCTGGAGCCTCAGGGAGTTAAAAGGCCTCAGGTGAGTGAGCTGGGGGCTGGAGAATCAGGCAGAGCTGCTCAGGAGCATGGCCTGCATGTCGAACAAGCCGGCAGAGGCCAGAACCCCCGAGGAAGCCAAGCAGGACGCAGACGACAAAGGTGGGTCCCCACTGGAAGCCAAGCAGGAGGGAAGCAGTGACGATGGGACCTCACCGGAAGATGACGGTGAAGGTGGGTCCCCACTGGAAGCCGAACAGGACACTAACTCTACTTCTGGTTAATTTAAACTTGCTCGCTGTTGGTTAGTGCAGCAGTCTGCTCCAAACACAAAGGTTAGCATAACAGTCAGAGAGTGGAGAGCGTGGGCAGAGACAGAAAAAGGAGCACAGATGGGGTCTGTTGACCTGGTGATACCATGGGTCACATGCAACACAGAGACCAATGGTAGCTGGTTGTTGGGTGGATTTTACATACACTTGTGACTAGGTGAAAGATCCTGGGAGACTGAGGCCACTGGCCCTCCTGGTCTATGAAACAAAGGAACATGTGGTTCTTGAGGACAGTTCACATCTCAGCTGAAAATCTTCTTCAGCTCTAACTGCACAATGCAGAGATAAGACCTCAGCAGCTACAGCAGGAGCAATAAGTCAGCCAAGTGGCTTTCTAGAGCTGAGAGAATGAAGAATGTACATGAAGTAGCATTCTTTCCTCTTTTTTGTTTGACAATATTTCATGCTCATGACAGTAAGTAAGACAGTAAGTAATAACCCTGGACCTTGTAAATTTGTCTCTTAACTGATCTTTCCTATATCTAACATTAATTGCATTTTAATCGCATATCAATACTTGACACAAGAAGCAACATTTTTCAATTCAAACTGATTTTGGTAGATGACTGAATCAATGAATAGACATATGCATATGTTTAAACAACAAAATCATGTTTATTTATCAGTTTTTGTAAACCTCCAATGACTAGAGAACATGTTTGTTTGTGTATTTTTTAAATAAAACACAGTACTTTCAAGTACATTTCATTCCAAGTGGCGTCCATGCTCGCTGCTACATGAGACTTAAATTGTTTCGGTGATATGCAAATTCTTTGTTGCATAATTTGCACGCAGCCATGCTCTTGTCTATGCTTCCATCTGACAGTTTTTTCAACTGAAACTTTCCATCCATTAGGTCAAGCGACGCAGTCTCATCTGTTTCATCCATCACATTTGTCGTTAGCCAACTTTGCCGCTTTCCACACTGTAAAAAGCAAAGTATAGAATTTACCCAATAAATCTGAGGTAACAATTTCCATCGCCTTTTTTTGGGTAGATTTAATTCCATATTGTCAGTAGAAAATAACTGAAATAAAAAGCTATGAAATACTAAAATAAATTGGGTTATATTTACCTCACATTTCAACAACTACTTACTCATTAAAATTGGGTAAAATTAACTCTTGATTGCTAAGTAGGTATTACCTAAGTATTACTATTCAAAGTTAATTAATATCAGTTAGTAACCATTACTTATTCAGAGAAGGTAAGATCCTCCCACCACCCCAAAAAAGACTTTCAGATGATGATCATCTCAATGTTTTTAATCCATAAAATTATCAGAAACACAGAATAAAGTGCAATAAACACCTTCACACAGCTTTTCAAGGTATGAACATGTTTTAAAACTCGCTAAACTAACAGCTTCAAATGTTTCTAGATGACAAACGCATCTTCCCACATCCATGCTCAAAAAGAAAAAGAAGTGACGAGATCAGAGGATAGAAGAGAAGAGGAGAGCAGAGAAGACAAGAGGAAATGAATGGAGAAGTAAGGAGATCCGAGCAGAGAAGAGAAGAAAGGAGGGCAGAAAAAATGAGAGGAGAAGTGAGGAAATCAGAGCAGAGCTCCAAGGGATGTCCAGTCACATGAGGATTTTCTTGTATCCAAACTCTTACTTGTGCCTCTTTAGCTTTAGCCAAATCTGCAGTACAGGTGCATTTATACAACAAATAACTGAACCGCCTCAAATGCAGACAACACTTTCAGAGGCCACTTATTATATTTTAAAAATCAAAAGCACACACGCAAACTCTACAATGTTCCTGTGCATGTACACATCAAACATTTAGATGAGGATAGAACAGGTGAACACCAACATATTTAAAACAAACTGAGGGTATTGACCAAGCCAAGCCACTCCATCACAACTCTATCTAGCTGTGTACAGATCCTCTTGTTGGAACAAGAAGGGGAATGTCTATTGCATGAGCTTACTTTTGAGGCTATGGACCTTCTTCAGTAGTTTCGCCGCGTCAAGCTCCAAAAAAAGTTTCTGAAACGCATCAAACGTGTTCTTCAGCTGCTGAGGATATTCAAGGTTGAGGGCATATATCAGTCCCATCAGCAGAACACATGCCTTTGTTCGACTTCCACATTCTTCCATCACTGTGTTTCCCTCAATCACAATAGACACATCTGATGGATCCTCCTCAGCCATGACACTGTGCTTCACAATCACTTTCATTGTTTTGTCTGTATGGTCCTCACATTCCTACATGTTAAAAAGAAAGAAAGAAAAAGCATACACATTTTTAATGTACATATATTATTTAAGATGATGTTCCAATACTTTTCAGTTTATCTTGCAGAGTAAAGGAGAGAAGAGGGGAGTGGACAGAAGATGAAAGGAGAAGGGGAAAAGAGGGGATACCAGAGGAGAGCCGAGTAGAGCTGAGAAGAAGAGGGGAGAGCAGAGGAAATAAGATAAGATTAGATAATCCTTTATTGACCCACAACAGGGAAATTTACAAAAAATGAGAGGAAAAGAGATGAGAGAAGAGCATCCCTTTTTTTCTCAATGCTCTGTGACTGTAGGGACATACAATTTAATGAAAAGACTGTTAGTGGAACACAATGATTTTACATACACTAAGACTGAATTCTTTAAAAACGAAAACATTTTTAAACATTTCACAGATTGATAAAACTATAGTTTGATAAGTTCGTTAAGAGCTCAACTTTGTGCACAACAAAGCAATTGTTTAGAAATTATTACATTTTTAAATAATCAAAATTACATATTTGTGAAAAAAAGTGAAACAACATACGTCATTTACAGTGTCCAGCAGAGGGCGCATCTTCAGCTCCTCCTTTAGCACGCATACGCTGCAAAAGACCTGCTGCGTACCCATCAAGCTTCTGCATGAATGTCTCCTCCAAGGAAACTGTCGTTATACGACAGAACTCTGCCTTGATCTAGTGAGTAAGTAATGGGGAAAAAAGGAAATTTTAAATGACAGACCAGATCTCAATGTAACCACATGAATGTTTCCTGGTGGGAAGGAAAAATTATCAAACATTCTCACCTGAGTCTCACTGAATAATGCTGGCCACCTTTCTTTAAACACACCCACAGAGGGGCTGAGGGTCACCACTTCCAATCTTCGGCTTGAGAAGGTTTTACTCATCTTATCTACGATTATCTTTGTATTGTTTTTCTTCTTCACTTCGAGTAATTCAAGCCTCTCCTCCTCCAGTGTGTCTTGGCTTTCGCCAATAGGGTGTGGAGGGAGGTAATTAACCTCAGCTTTTTTGGGCTTTTTTACATTTTTTGATGGGACTGCACAGCCGGATGCTTCCTCTTCAATGTGTTGACTTCGATTTCTGGGTAAGCATATTTTTGAGATTTTAGCTTGGCACGGTAATTGTGCATCTTATTTTTTATGCGCTGTTGCCAGCCATATAAACCTGCAAACGATCCCGGCTCCTTAAGACATGGGAACTTGGCAACCAGAGCTTTAGCCACTGCGAGAATCTGCTGATTTGATGGATAGGCTGTGTAGGAAAAAATCACTTTTGAAAGGTCTTGCATTATTGCTGATTTAACACTGGCATCCATGAAGTGTCTTCCAGTGGCATGATATGCTTTGTTTGCTTCTGCGAGGATTAGCTCTATGTCGCGGGAAAACTGTGGTACTTGAAATTGCACTGGCCATGCAGCAGAGCGACATGAATCAGGGAGAATAATGGTGTCCTTGGAACTTGACGATGCGCAGTCAGACACCTGTGAGGATGCATCATCATCATCTGC
This sequence comes from Lates japonicus, assembly GCA_033238685.1. NCBI lineage: Eukaryota > Metazoa > Chordata > Actinopteri > Centropomidae > Lates > Lates japonicus. The sequence continues at coordinate 7,816,352 of BRZM01000024.1, read as the reverse complement.
AAGGGAGATGTCCATTTCAGTATTACTTGAAGGATGGGTGTTCACTGAAGTCGGAGAACTCAATGTAGATGATGGTTCTGATTCATATACTGGGTGTAGGTCAAAGGTGATCACTGGCTCTTTTTGGATCACTTTAAGAGTGGCCTTGTCGTGCAAGTCAGCAGTTGAGGTGACACTGAAAAACTGGTTGTCAAAGTCTTTGTCTTGGTATAGTAGTCCAATTTCTCCATAGAGTTGGAAAGTTTTAGTAACTATGGAAACAAGATCCTCCTCCACTGTATTAGGAATTCCCGCTGAAAGTGTCAACTTTTGAATGTTGTGTTCCTCTAAAATGACTCTTAACTGGACTGCCATTGTTGTTTGGGGTGTGTTTCTTCAGCTGTAGAAAAGGAAAGAAATTGAGACAGGTTACTAATAGTTGATGAACTTACTTACATAGGTTTGTGTCAAGTTTCTTCTACCAAAAAAATTAATGGAGATTTGGTTCAGTGGAAATTTGAATAAATAAACGTTGATGGTCATTACTGATTTAAGAAGAGGGAGATGAGGGTCTTTTCTATGTAATAAAAGCAACCTTAAATCATAACATTCTCATCATCCATAGAAACTGTAGAATCAAGGTAGGTGTACTACAACAACAATAAATTTACAAAAGACAGGATGCCTGGCAAAATAGTTGTTTGTCTACGCAGCCCTTAAAACTCAGTGGCTTTTTGTGAAGTAATTGTTTGTTTTTTCAATAACTGTACTTGAAAAGTGCACACACATTTGATATGATAAACAGAAATAATCAACCCATTACACTTACTCTGATGTGCAAATGAAGTGTTTAAGGGACACCATACGACCATCTGCTGTATTATATGCAGCTAAGGGGTATGTTTCTTTCAATTCAGAATGTTTAAGGATTTCTGTCTCTCCTGTTGGCTCTACTTTGAAGGTCCTCAGGTGTTCACAGTACCAGCCACTAAGCAACTTCAGCACAAAGACAGGAGTTTCCTGCACAATGATTATTTGCTGGATTTCTCCAAAGTCAGGTAGGCCTCCTGTTGATCCAAAGGGCAACATCATTCCAACATTATAGACTGTGCCTGAAATGGTTGCTTTATTTGTCATGTTCACAAATTCTTCCCCAGGGAACTTCGTTGCAAAGGACTCCTTAATGCTGTCTTTTAGAACATCGACTGCCACTTGAGTCCTCTGGGACACTAACAGCGGTGGCCTTTGATTATTGCAATCATGGGTATGATGTACGCAATCATCGATTGGTGTTTTCTTGCCATTGTCATGAGAATGTTTCTGAAACACCCAGTCTGCCTCACAACCCTTTTAAAGAACCGGTGTTTGGCTTCAAACCGCATGGTCCAGAAATGTACAAGTGGCCCATATACAGTTGTAAGCAAAGGATAGTGCTCAAGAAAGTGGTGTTTTGGTCTCACTGTCTTCTCTGGGAACACTTCCAAATATCTGTAACGGTGTTCTGAGATCTTACTTTGCATGTATCCTATTGTCTCATCTGTGTGGAGAGGAGCCATGACAAGCTCAACAACATCTTTTAGCGTCATCAAAACCTCCCAAGCGGGCTCATCTTCTGGGACCTTGTCACCAATCATTAGTGGTATCATTCTCAACAAGCACCAGTTTTCGTGTGCATTACCTCCAACACTTTTTCGTGATGTGAAATTTGGGGCAATGGTTTGTGGACAGTTTGTTTTGTCACTCCACTTGTAAGGAAAACAACGGATGGAATGGTTGAGCTCCTGAAGAGAGATGTACTTCTTCCTGATTAACACATCAAGACAGAGTGATATTTCTACAGGTACAATCCCTTCAAGCAAATCATGCAAAGCATCAGGGGGATAACCTGATGTAGCATGAAAGTGCCTGAGTCTGTCTGAGATGGGACACTGTCTTTTAACTCCACGGTGATGAGCTTCTGCAAGATCAGACAATGCTGCTTTGACATGCATGGCATAGTTGGACTCAGTCCGCAGAGGAAACAGTCCTTCTGCTACTTCATGCTCCTGGATCTGTGACCGTTCTCCAATGCAAAAGCGACAGAAATGTGAAGCTGAAAAGCTTTCAACAAACCCAGCTATTGAGTGAGCGCCAAGATTGTCAGCAACTACAGCAAGTACAGTGCCCTTGACCACTTTGCCCAAACTTGGAACAAAAATACCATTATCTTCAAAGGACTTCAAATCTTTGAGCAGCGGGTCTAAAACTTTTGCGTAGCCATACTGTTTCACATCATTTGCCTTGCACAAAATGGATAAGTAAATGGAAGTCAGTGTAGATCTCAATGTGGCAGGTATATCTGCAAACACCCAGTAAACAGCTGTGACTTTATGCTTCTTTCGGGATGTTCCCAGAGGGTTGCATACTTCAAAGTCATCGATGTAAAGGATGAGTGGGAGTTTAAGTTCACCTTCACATAAAAAGCTGTTTTCTCTTAGTAAAGATCCATCATGAAATGATTTGTATCCATAAGAGACATCAGATGGCCTTTTGTTCTTTAATATTGTGTCTTGAATGTGTCTTTTGTCTACGAGTTGAGATAATAATGGGAGGATCGGTACATAATGAAATGTTTTATTCTCAGTACTATCAAGTATGTACTCAACTGGTTCAGTTGGCGAGAAATGCTCCATTCTAAATTGCGCTCTCCTGAACTGACTGCTTAAAGGCCCATCCACTTGTAAAGCAGCACAGACAGGGATTAGCTGGCAAAGGTCTTTGACCAGTTCTTCTATCACTGAATCTTCAAAAGTACAGCCATTTTTTCTCAAAGTGTTCAGTATAATTTCTTTGATAACAGGGCCAGATGCAGATGAAGTAAGGAAATTAAGTTCCTCTACTAGTTCATCTATGCATGTATTGGAGACATTGAAAATGCTCTCCATTTTCAGGAGAAGCAACCCCACTCTCTTAGTAATTACTTTTTTCAAGTCATCCTCCTCCTCAAAGACAGAACCACAGTCATTTTCATCCTCAAAAAAGTCACTTTCTTCGTCCGGTTTGTTTTGGTGTTGATGAAGAACAGTGGTCTTGAAATCTTCCAATGTATGTAGGTTGTGTTTTCTACTCTTATGGCTGTGAAATGTTGCATATATGTTGGTCTTGAAATCACAACCCTCAAAAACACAAGGCACAGTTTCAAACTTTTTTAGATGGCTGCCAATATGTATAAAATACTGTCTCTCATTGTCAAAAGAGCATAAGTTACAGACTATGCACGTGAACGAAAGGATGTTGCCTGGCTCGGTTGCCTGGGAATGATGCCTTGACAAATGTGTCCTTAATGCACCCCATGTCCTGAGGGTGCAAGGACAATCTGCATAGAGACAGGGTATGGAATGGACTCGACCAAAATGCCCATGTATTAGTCTGCTGTGCTTCAACAGGTCTGATCTTTTTGATGTTGTGAAGTTACACAGCTTGCATTTCCAATTCATTTTTCCATAACTGGGGCCTTTGATTAAGGTAACTACACCTTTAAGGTCAATGTGATTTATTTTATTTAGAAATGCATACCTTAAGTCAATGTGGGTGGGTGGGTTATCCCCAGAACTGGTAACAACAGGGTGGTCTATCTTTGAGTCTCGGCTTGAGGAGGACAGATTAGAGTACCTGAAGCGAGGGCAGAAGAGAGGCCAGACATTAGTGAGGGTCTACATACAAAGTGACTCTGCCTGCAATAGAAACAACAAAAATACTAAGTAATTACACAAGAGAAATGATCAGACATGTACCTGGGAGGACAAATATATAAGGGATAATGTATAGTTCAGAGGTTATTATAAACCCCGACAATGTATGGAACATAAAGATTTTCTAAATCTCAACAGATTTTTTATCTTTGAGAGACCCCACACATAAAGATAAAAAATCTTTGAACAGTTTTGATCTTTGACTCTAACTGAAACAACAGAGACACACGTACCCGGTACACAACCATGCAGGTAGCGCTGACCACAGTGGTGGCTGGTGAAAAATATTCTAGGTGGGGCTGTGCTTTCTGCGCATTTCCTGAACTAAGTACAGCTCTTTTATTTCCTGTCTTACATTATTGGACAATCTGATTAATCCAGGTGTGTCTGACCATTGTTGTTGTGACTACTGAGGTCAGACACACCTGGATTAATCGGTTCAGGAAGTAGTGGAGCTGTGCATATATCCTATCAAGTCATTTTCAATAACCATCCCAAAACAATTGAACATAAACAGCTGGATACCAGTGCTCTGTGAAATAGTAATAGTAACTAGTAAATAGTAGTGGTGGGACTCGATTAAAAAAAATAATTAATTAGAGTCAATTAAATGGATTTTGGTATATGACTGGATTAAATGATGGACACATACATAGATTTAAACAACAAAATATTGTTTATTGTTTTTATTCTAAACTCAAGCTCTTTTAATGTAGAAGCCAATAACATACTAACAGCCTTTTTAAAATGTAATAGGCCAATAATGTAATAACTGTCCAATAATGTCATAAAAGTCCTGAACCGATAAAGTAATAACTTTTGACTTTTATTATGTCATTAGCCTGGTAAAAAACAAAACAAAAATTATTGCAAATGTAATAACTGAGCCGATAACGTACTAAGTTATTACACTATTGGCAAAAAAGTTATTACGTTATCGGTTCGGGACTTTTATTACGTAATTGGCCAGTTATTACATTTTAAAGAGGGCAAGTTTATTACGTTATCGGCAGTTATTACGTTACCGGCTGTTATTACGTTATTGGCTTGCTAGCGGTTTCTGTGCTCGCTGCAACATGCTTCGCATTCAGGTGGTACCGTAGGCTTGACGTGCTTCGATGGTATGCAAATTCTTTTTGGCACAATTTGCACAAAACCACATTCTTATCAAGGCTTCCATCGGGCAGGTTTCTAAAACGAAACTTGCCCTCCATCAGTCCGAGCGCTATGCTCTCGTCAAGCTCCTCCATGTTAGCCGTTAGCCTCCTGGCTAACAGCTAACGTCTTGTGCATCGGTGTGATCGGTGGACCAGGAACTTGTGTCGCGGGAGCTTTTTCTCCGATTATATTATATATTTTTATATATGATACTTTGTTACGAATTTAAACACACAACTAACTTAAAATAAGTGATTGTTCATTTTATTTTTTTTTATCAAAATAAAATCAAAATAATGGGAAGGCGCCTAATATGGTCAGCCTGACTCAAACGGATTCTGCATAGACTGACTTAGCCGCAAGAAGCGGAGTTAACAAGTAAACAACAACTACATGTGTGAGTCATTTTTACTACATGTTGGTGTGTGAAAGAGGGAGGATAGATATCGCCTATAGCTTACCTTCCTTTCCGCAGTTCGGTCCGTGAGTTCGGGAGCGGCTGCTGCGTGGCAGCGAGAGGAAGATGACTTGTTAAGTCCTCGTCAGTTTGGCTTACGCGATTTGGAGCGCAGGGACTCAGCTTCTGGTTGGCTTTTCATCTATTTGTCTATGTAACAGTTTTTTACTGTTAACAAATAGGCAGTAAGTGTATAATTACCCATTACTTTATAATTCCTTGGTTGACAGCAATAATCAAGCACATTTTATACGATTATTATAGATTATATTACCGCCTCCAAAATCACTTACAGTGCACATGGGGCTTTGTTGTTCGACATCACTAATGCATCTGGTGCCTCAGTATGACTGTGGTATGCCAGGAACTGAAAAGAACTTTCTCAGGTGCACTGAGAAATGTTTGTGTTGCCTGGTCTGTAAAAATAAAGTACGATTAAATGCATAAATTTTTAAACACGCATGCACTGCACCGTGCTCTGTTGTCCTCAAAGGCATTACTAAATCAAAAACGGTCAAAATCACAGTACTCATACAGGCATATACAACAAAGATGCAACTATGCAATATATAGTGAGGTTTATGTTTTTGTATAATGATATGTGTTTTAGTCCAATTTTCCACAGTTCATCTGAGTAAACACACTGGAGCACATGAATGATAAATGTATGTTCGACTGTAATTTGTTATTCTAAAGAATTTGCATCTTTGCAGGTTACATCAAGAGATGCGCCCACATCCATCACAGTTGGTGTGCTGGACATTTTCAGTGAAAATAGTCTCAGCAGGGTCCAAGCTCTGTACACCTCCAGCCCACTTCACTACCATCATCCTTGAGGGAGGACAATGACAGGACTTGCTCAGGCAATTTGCCTGTTATTTGGCTCACACATGCTTTGCATTTGATTTCACAAATAGACTAGATTCATTCAAACAGTAATGTTTGGTTGGGAAACAAAAAAAACCTCTCATCAAAAACTGCTAACTCGAAAACAGTTCCACTGTGTTAGATCAGTGAAGAGCCACTGTCTGATAGCACTGGTAAACTTATATATTAGGATAATGTATTAATAAAAGAACAAAGGATGCTCATTGTTTACATTTATGCTTTGAAAACTTGTAATGGAGTTTAATATGTCATACAAATACTTAATATTTGTGGAGGACCCAAAGAAGGATGGTGTTTTTTAATCATAGTGATGCTCAGCTGTCAGACACAACTATCCTGTTTGTAGTTTACGCAATCAGAGATGCGCTGGAAATGTTATGCCTGAATTGGCATTATAGTCTAGCTGGTTTGGGTCTTGTTGTTCTTGTCTCTGACAGGTGCCAGGTGTCATGTAGAAAATTTCTACTATGGTCAGTACATCTTCCTTCACAGGTGAAAGGAATTGGACACACAAATATGTGCTTTTTACTTTGTCTTGTTCAATACTACAACATAACATAAACCACATGTTCTTGCAGTTTAATATCAAACCATAGTTTTGTTGTTTTGTGCTAATGTTTTATAGTTGAAATGTAAGGAGATTGATATTCAGGGACAGAGACGGTACACTTGAGGCTGAACAATAAATGAGAACTTCATATTATATTGGTAGTATAACTTAAATAACAAAGATCACAGTATGGACAATATAAACTGGTTTTACAATAATAATAAATACAATACACAATACTGAAAATAGTAATTGGTCACAAGTTTATCACCCACGAGTTTTGGGTAAAAAGTACAAAACAAGCAAATGTTTATTTTAAATTGACATTTTGAATTGGATGATATTTACATTCATATTGGAATCATAGGCTAAAATACTAACGATATCATACTTTATTGTTCAGCAGGTCTGTCCAATATTCAGTACGAAGGACTTTTGCCAATTGAGAATAAATGTAGCTGCTCAACCCAGAGAGTGTTTTTAATACAAGGTTTTAGGGATTATTATAGTTACACAAAGTATTTAGATATGTTATTAGTGTTTTAATTATGGTACAATTATCTAAAAAGATGAACTAAGTGTTAATGTGTGGTTAGTGATTGATGTAGATTGCTTTTGTATCAAAATTAAGTTACTAGCAAGACTGTTGCGCTTATAACTGTAATTTGAAAGTGTACACTACTTAATTTAAGTCCTGCACACTCACAATAAAATAAAGTTATTTTAACTCACCATCTTAAGTTTATTTTTTCTGAGGCAATAAGTGCATGCTTTTTTTCAGGTAAAGCCACCTAATTATATTTTTACAGTACAAGGCAAACCGCATAGAGGAATATGACGGTTTTTAATGTATTTTCACCACCTTTGAAAGCAGTTCTCTGTAAGTTCAAACAACATTTTAATACAAACTCTTTCAGAGTGTACTGGTAGAGTCATCTGTAAAAGAAATAAATGTCACCTCCTGAAGAGGAACCACCAGGTCAGCGTGTCAGTGTGATGAAAGAACATTTGCCCAGGACATACTTTTTCAAAGGCTCACCGACATATGGCTACATTTAACTCATTACTGATTAACATGAAAAGTGTGTTCTCGAGTTCGAATTTTCCTGCCTTGTTTAAATACCAAACATATGGGTTTTCATTTATGTTGAGCAATTATGTTGTTCTTTGAAGGTAGCAACAATGATGTGATGTGTGGTTACATGCAGCATACACACATTGCAGTCAACAGGCTTTTTGCTTGAATTAGCCATATCTCATAAACATCTGTGAAAGTACAGCACACTGACCAATCCTGACTTCTGTGGAGGAAATGTTTCCACCAGAGAAGGACACAGGCTCACAGTGAGGTGTCGCATGGATGGCAGTGACAGTAAAATGTAGAAATGATAGACCACTGGGGAAAGAAAAGGTCATGGCCATAGCCAGTATTTAGTAATAGACCAGCATGTGAAGCCTTTTTTGTATGAATTATTTGCTTGGTGCTGAGAAAATTATACTTCCATCATCATTATATTTATGATATGTTTAAAGGACATTCTCCAGTGAAATGAGAACAAAGTTTAGGGTTTTGTGCTCAGGCATTTAAAGGAAAGTTTTGTTTTTCTGTCTACATTATTTCCTGTGGGGACATTGAGCTGGACACTTGCTTTAAGTCCATGAGATATTACATTGAAATGAATGTTCTCACACATGAAACAGGACAAGAGTTGGTATGCTTGCTTTAGACAGCTCTAACTAATACCTGCTGAGTGTGGAACGTATAGTGTATATGTATGGTTAGGTATGTTTACCTTATTCACCAAGTTAGTTTAGCTTGTTAGCCTGCGATTTACTAATTAATTACTCAAATGCCACATAGCTAAATAGGGCTAAGGATAATGGGATGTCACGGTTTTGCAGGCATAAGTCATAAAACCAAAGTACTGGACAATTTTTAACCTTATGATGGCACATTCTTATTTATTCAGAGAGCACTGTTTCTTTTTCGAAACCCCTGGTAACAGTCATTCCTGATAACTGTCCAGAGCATCCCAGTTTGATCAAATTCCACTGAGTAGCTCCACTGTGGGCCTGCCGCTCACTAGAGAACGTCAGGACTGCAAAACAGTATACTCTTCATGTTAATGAGTCACTAATTAAGGTAGCACCTCCAATCAAAAATTTGTTTTGCCTATTGTTCTACAGGACTTGAGAGTTACCACCACAGAGAAGTTTTGCCAACGCCCTAAATCTCTTAATGTTCCACTGGATGCTTAGTGGCTATTGATCAGACTGTGGTTGTACTGGACAACCAGGTAAATGTACATATGTGAAGTGCGGGTGTTTTCAGAAAGCAAAATCCCTCAGATTAAGTTTTTAAAAATAACTCAGTCAACTAATCACACCACAGCAGTTAAAGGAAACAGAGAAAAGGAGGGTTAGCGCAAGAGTAGCAGAAGTCCAAGAGACAGTAGAAGGCTGGATCAGCATCCGCCCTAGGACCAAGCGGTACAAGTATACAAGAGATGCCCAATCTATGGAAACTTGACTACCCAGCAGAACAACACTGATATCAGTCCAGAAGGGTGCCACCAGGTTGCTCTAAAAGCTATACACAAGGTGTCCTCACTGTTGGATTCAGAGGTTAAAGAGAGCAAAGACATCTAATAGTTGTCTTGCTTGACTTAGTCAGTGTTTTTGGAACTCAACTCAACAATTTCCTGCAAGGACAACAGTGGCTTCTGATTCTGATTCGATTCCTCATGGCCTCATCAGTGCAGCTATGGAACACTACCATACCCCACCACCACCACATCAAGGTCGATAGACACTTTTTGAGGATTCAAGCTAATGGTCATTAGAATGGCCAGTTTTCAACCCATTGGCAGGTCCTAGAAAAGGATTGGAAAAAGGCCAGAGATGCAGGCGCCACCACAGGATGTGGGCAGCTGAAACATCAGTGGCAATAGTACAGAAAGCATGTTAGTTGAAGGACATCGCACCCATGCATTTGGAGACAAGGACACTGGAACAACCCACTTCCAACAAAGGCAAAAGTGACCTAAGGCTGCCCAAGGGGATTTCCATGCTGTGCTGAATTCTTGGTTTGGTTGTCCATCAGAATCTCTATAGATTATCTGTAAATGATTGAGGTATTTTAACATATCAATCATAGATAAGGGTAAGATAGATAGATGTACTTTTATTGATCCTGAGGAAATTTCATGCTACAGCAGCAGAGACAGCAACAACAGGTAACAACAGTAAAATGAAAAGACAGATTGATTAATCCCTTTGGGATGACTTTGTGAAATTAAGTTTCCGTGCAGCTTATACAGACAGACACAGCACTAGACAGTTTGCAACGAGAAAGATTTAAGAAAGATCTTAAAACTATATACAGGAAAAATAATTAACTTGCAAATTTACAATTCACAGTTACCATCTCAGTGATGAATAAATATAGTTATGTGCAATATTTTCTTATCTGAGAATGGATGTGCAAAACTGGCAGTGAAGTGCTATCGTGAAAATATAGGTAGGAAATATGGTGAGCATGAGGAAGGATAGGCTGTGGCTCAGAGGTAGAGCAGTCACCAATCAGAAGGTGTTCGATTCCCCGCTCCTCCAGTCTGCATGCCCAAGTATCCTTGGGCAAGATACTGAACCCCCAAATTGCCTCCATGTGTGTGCATCGTGTGAATGTACAGAAAGCACTTTGTATATACATGCTGTATGAATGTGTGAATGCAAGAATGTGATTCAGTAGTGTGAAGCTTTTGGAGTGGTCGAAAAGACTAGAAAGCGCTATATAAGTACAGTCCATTTACCATTTACCAAAGTTTTCTTGATATTAACAAGTGGGTGAAGAAGTCTGGCTACTATCCATGCTGTTTGATCAATGTGATGTTGATGTTGGTGTATTTATTTATGATGCATATCTGCAGTAACGATCTCACAGGCCCTTGGGGGAGGAAATCCAAACACAATGAAAACACACAGTGTGTTGGGTGTACTCCAGCACAGACTTCTTAAGCATACATTGACCTACTGTTTAACCAGTCCAAGATAGTTGTGAGTGTGTAAAACACATGAACACACACACACACACCCATAGGAGCATTTAAGAACATTTAACACTGAAACATAGTGTCAGTAAGGGCTGAGCCCTGTTCCTATGTGTGATAAACAAGTAGGTCTAATGATGAATGCACACAGCATAACATCCAGTGTGCTCTTTCACTGAACTCGCCACCCAGAGCATTCTAGTATTGTCTGTGTAAAAGAAGTCACACAGAAATTCAAATTCCTACATGTGACGTAGGATTGTGTTGCTACTTTTTGTCTCAATAATGGAACAATGAGTTGGCGTTATGTAACAGCTGCTTATCATCCCAGAGTTGTGTGATTTCATGCCAGTTGTCCAATAGGGCTTGAATTTCTTCTGGTACTGCACTTGCTCATTCAACCATCTTGTTAATGTAATGTCCTGGCAGTAGCTGTGGGCTTCAGGTTCTTTACCAAGCTGTTCCTCCACTTTCTCAACAGATCTCTTTCTGGGTCTTGAGAATGCTTACTGTGAGTGCATTATGAAGTTCCTTGCCTTGCCAATAGGTGACTGTAAGGCTGTACTACAGGCTACAGCATCCTCTGCAGTCCATTGTGAAACCGAAAGGTTTTTTTTTAAGATGCCTCAAGGGCCATGGTCACCTCAACATGATCAATTTCAAACAGAATAAATGATGGAATTTATCACATCGTAGACAATACTAAGTTAGGCTGTGCCCAATTTTGTCAAAATAACCCAGATTTGGTTGTTCAGTGATGATTTGATGATTTGTACATATGCACACCCCAAATACAGGTGAACATAATACAGAGAGAGCTGGTAAAGACATATGGATAAATGGTAAATGGACTTGTAATTATGCGCTTTTTCAGTCTTTTTCACCACTCAAAGCGCTTCACACTACAGATCACATTCATTTATTTCACACACATCTGCTGGCTGTTGATGGGCGAATATGTGCGCTTTATAAGATTCACACACCGACGCACACATCGAGGCAATTTAAGTTCAGTATCTTGCCCAAGTGATACTTTACGTGACTCGGAGGAGCCGGGAATCAAACCACACCGACCTTCTGATTGGTGGGCGCACTGCTCTACCTCCCTCAATAAGTTGATTCAGGAGGCCAAAAGAGGCAAAGACATCTAATAGTTGTCTTCTTGACTTAGCCAGTGTTTTTGGAACTCAACTCATAATTTCCTGAGGGATAAATAAAGTATTTCTGATTCTGATTCTGATTCCTCATGGCCCCATCAGTGCAGCTATGGAACACTACCATACCCCACCACCACCACATCAAGGTCGTAGATACTTTGAGTGATCTAAGTTACTGGGTCAAGAAATGGCCAGTTTTTCAACCTGGTCAAGAATCAGAAAAGGGACTGAAAAGGCCAGAGATGCAGGCGTCACCACAGGATGTGGGGCAGCTGAAACATCAGTACAGACAGAAAGCATGCTGAAGTTGAAGGACATCATGCACCCATGCATTTGGAGACAAGGATGACTGAACAACCCACTTCCAACAAAGGCAAAAGTGGACCTGTTGGTTGCCCAAGGATTACAAAGGAATTTTGGTTTATTGTCCATCAGAATTCTATAGATTATCTGTAAATAGATTATGCATTTTTTTAACATATCAATCATAGAGGCAAGATAGATAGATGTACTTATTGATCCTGTGAGGGAAATTTCTGCTATGTTAGCAGAGACAGCAAATAACAGGTAACAACAGTAAATGAAAAGACAGACTTGATTAATCCTTGGGATGACTCCCAGGAAATTAAGCCCAGCAGCTATACAGACAGACACAGCACTAGACAGTTTGAAAACGAAAGATTTAAGAAAGATCTTAAAACTATATATGGAAAATAATTTAACTTGCAAATTTATTAATTCACAGTTACCATCTCAGTGATGAATAAATATAGTTAGTGTACATTTTCATCTGAGAATGGATGTGCAAAACTGGCAAGGACGAAAATAGGTAGGAAATATGTATAAGAGAAAAGGATAGGGCAGCTGTGGCTCAGGAGGCAGAGCAGCCACCAATCAGAAAAGTTCGATTCCCGGCTCCTCCAGTCTGCATGTCGGCATCCTTGGCAAGATACTGAACTCCCAAATTGCCCGATGTGTGTGCACTGCAGAATGTATAGAAAAGACTTTGTATATATACGCTGTATGAATGTGTGTGAATGGGTGAATATCTTTAGAAAGGGAAGGCTTGAGTGGCTCTAAAAGACCAGAAAAGCGCTTATATATACAGTCCATTTACCATTTACCAAAGTTTTCTTGATATTAATAAGTAAGTAATAGTCCACACTATCCATGCTGTTTGATCAATGTGATGTTGATGCTGGGGTATTTATTTATGATGCAGTTATATCTGCAGTAATGATCCTACAGGCCCTTGGGGAGGAACCAAACACAATGAAAACACAGGTGTGTTGGGTACCCAGCACAGACTTCTACATACATACTTGACCTACTGTTTAACCAGAACTAAAGAAGCCAGGAGTGTAAAAAAACACATGAACACACACAATAATACTAATGACAGACATTTAAGAAATATTTAACACTGAAACATAGGCAGTCAGTGCAAGGGCTGAGTTCCTGTTCATGTGATAAACAAGTAGGTTCAATGATGAATGCATGGTATAACATCCAGTGTGCTCTCTTCACTGAACTTGCTACCCAGAGCATTCCTATTGTCTGTGTGTGTAAGAAGTCACACAGAAATTCAAATTCTACATGTGATTTGTGGATTGTGTTAAGTGCATTTTGTCTCAGCTAATGTAATAACAGCTATGCTAGCAATGAGTTGCTTCATCATCCTGATGCTTGTGTGATTTCATGCCAGTTGTCCAATAGGGCTGAATTTCTTCTGGTACTGTAATTTCTGTCATTCAACCATCTTGTTAATGTAACAGTCCTACAGTAGCTGCATTTGTGGTTCTTTACTGTTGTTCCTCCATTTCTTTCTAACAGATCTTCTTCTGGTCTTTGAGGAATGCTACTGTGAGTGCATTATGAAGTTCCTTGCCTTGTTGGTCAGGTGACTGTAAGGCTGTATCTTTGCAGGCTAAGCAGCATCCTCTGCAGTCTAATAGAAACTGAAAAGGTTTTTTTTAAGATGCCTCATGGCCTATGGTCACCTCAACATGACTGCCCTCAAATGAATATCAAAATGATGGAATTTATCACATCGGTAGATACACGTTAGGGCTGTGCCTAATTTTGTCAGTCAACTCAGATTTGGTTGTTCAGTGTGATGACTTGATGACGGTACACAATGCACACCCCAAATACAGGTGAATGATGACACACAGAGAGAGCTGAAGACATATGATAAAATGGTAAATGATCGTATTCTATAGCGCTTTTCAGCCTTTTTCACCACTCAAAGCGCTTCACACTACAGATCACATTCACCCCATTCACACACATTCATACAGCACATGTATGAATATGTAAGTGCTTTTTCTATACATTCACACACCGATGCACACACATCGGAGGCAATTTGGGGTTCAGTATCTTGCCCAAGGATACTTCGGCATGCAGACTGGAGGAGCCGGGAATCAAACCACCGACCTTCTGATTGGTGGGCGACTGCTCTACCTCCTGAGCCACAGCCGCCCAAAAAACTGGTCCATTGGCCAACAGATCCTAGCTTCCTTACACTTCCTTAAGATTTTATTGACTGCTTGCAAAGGCCATGTGCCCTGTTATTTATCAGATCTCTTATTACCCCTGGTTCCCTCTGAGACCCTTAGATGTGTCACACCTTGTTGTTCCAAGATCCACATACATACAGTTGCAGTTAGGGCAAAATATTTTTTCTCGTGGCATAATTTACATGTTTGGGTAATTTCAGGACATTTGTTTTTTGTAAAGACACATCTACTTGACTCATTTTGCTCAGTAATCAATCTCACTTTCACAGCCGGTTTCTGGGCTCATGAAAAATGTGCTGTATGTAGGGTATTTTTTCTTCTGGGCTCACGGTAGTCCTGAAACTTTATCTTCAGCACATCTATTTTGTCTCTCTAGTCACCTTGCACACTGCACCTTCTCTGACTTCATGATGCAGCTAGCAGTTCAGAAGAGCTTGAAGTGTGGAATCCAGATTCACCAATTGTCAGCAAGATTGCCTTGAGGAATCAAACTCTGTGGAGGATGCAAATTCGTCATGTTTTTCTCCTGCCTTAACTTCTGACACTGTGTGTAAACAGAGAAGGTGGACAATACTGTCACTCCTACACCTCATTATCAGCCTGAGTGGAAACACAAGGAATTGATTTTAACACCGTATATAATATGTTTCATGCAGAAGGAAGTAAAACAACTGGTTTGTTCAATATGTGAAATTGAAAAAGTTTGTTTTAAAATGCACTTTTTTTTTTCATGCAGTTGCACATTAATGTGCAACTGCATGAAAGAAGCAGAAAAGGAACCTACCCATCACCACCCTTTTTGCCATATTTAGATTTTGTCCTTCCAGTAACTGACTGTTCACACGTATTGACACAAAGACAGGAGAAGCAACATGATGCTATGCATTATCAGTATACACTCACCACCCATCAAGACATGGGGGAGTGTCATCTTTATGCAAATGCCCTTTGATTCATGGGAGCTTTCATGAGTCTGCAAAATAGGATAAACAGTGGGACCAGCTAAATCACTGAGCTCATATCCTTAGAATTATTTTTTTTAAAGAATTTGGGGGTTTCTTAACTTGGGGAAGAGTTTCACAGTCTACATTAGTGGCTCATGTGTCATTGTTGTATTACACACTTAATAAACCACACATTGCAAGGTGAATATACTGCAACATTAGGAACTTCCTCTCTTCTACTAAAAATCTGGCAGGTAACTAGAACCTATCCTGTGCATATACAATAAATGAATAAATAAAAGTGGGACATGAATTACTTTATCTTGTTCCAGTACAGTGCACAAGTAGCAGTTTGACCATCACCAAGGTTAGCCATGTAGCTGTAACTTAGCTACACTGCAGGGATCCAGCGTTGGTTTGTTGGCCGATGAAGTAATTATCGAAAGGCAAGCTTGTTAATTTACCAGTCAGATGTTTGGGTAAATGTTACACACTCAACACAGTTTGTAACCAAATGTGTCCACTTTAGCAGCAATGTTAGGAAGCATTTGCTATCTAAAACCACAGTATCAGATTACATTCTTAAGCTTTGCAGTAAAGGTAGCTTACCTGTCCAATAGGAAGAGAGCCAGCTTGGTTTTGATCCCCAAAACTGAACGAAAGTCCCCCTATAAATCAATGTCCTGCTGATGTTGACCCTAGTTTTCCCCCCAACGTCGGTCCAATTAATGTTTGGCTAAATGGGCTTCAGGAACACACATCTAATGAATCTAATGTAAGGAGCACACACTGGGCCCAGGTGTGGCTCAATCACCTGACAACCCTCCACCCAACACCTGCAGCAAAAAGAAGTACAGAGAAAACACAACAAGGACACCTGGTGTCCAGGTGGAGTCGTCATCACACTGCGAAACGTTCATAAAACTCAGATGTCGTGCGCGGGGGGATAGTCTTCCTGACTGAAGTATCATTTCAATCGGGAGAGAGTAAAAGGAGAATGAAAGAGAGTGAGAAAGAGGAGAAATGAAGAGGAATAAATTGATTGTGCACAGAATAATAGACTTGAGCACAGGAAGAAGATTGTAACAGAGAGCAGTAAGGCGTGGCCTGTGCCTTTGCTGCAAGGTGTAC
Source organism: Lates japonicus (assembly GCA_033238685.1). Classification (NCBI taxonomy): domain Eukaryota; kingdom Metazoa; phylum Chordata; class Actinopteri; family Centropomidae; genus Lates; species Lates japonicus. The sequence continues at coordinate 7,799,786 of BRZM01000024.1, read as the reverse complement.
TGTACCTGATGAGCAGCCTAAATCAGAGGATGGAAGGATGGAAGCAAAAGGGGGAGTACCATAAAGCAGGGGAATGCAACAGTGATGCAGAGTAAAATGCAATTGCGGGGAGAAGGCCATAATGCAACAGGGATGTGGGAAATGCAGGAATGCAGCAGTGATGCTGGAGAATTGCAGGGAGGAGGCTCTAATGCGGGGGAATGCAGGAATGATGTTACATGTAATCAAATGTGTACAAAGCTAGCTGAGCAGCCAAAGCTGAGGCTGAGTCTGGACATATATGAGAGGAGTAGGCGCAGGAGGAGCAGAGGCCCATTGTTGAAGAGAGGCAGAGGAGATCCCTTGCGTTGAAAGTGAGGTGACAGTACCTATTCTAAATGAATAAACTGAATATGCTGAGGAGATAGATTACACTTGTGAAGAACCTTTAAAAGTGATGATTAAACCATGCTTGACATGGGTGATTGCCTGTTAAAACAGGGAAGAAGGTGCAGCCTTGAAAGGACAACAAGCACTGCTCCTGATCTTTAAATTCCCACTCTATCAACTGACTTCTACAATATCATCCATGTTGAAGAAGTGGCCCTGTACTGGATAATCTGGACAGGTTTCAGGGGAAATATTAGTGAAACACAAAACATTTCTTAAATGACCCAAGCAAAAGCAGATGATTTAAGTGAAGAAGTGCTAAACCTTCTATGTGCAGATCTGGCTGAATCTCAATATAAAATAGTTCCCTAACTAATGCAGCTAGCCCCTCGAGAAGAGGGACAGGCATGGGATTTGGGCTGGCAGTGACTCTGGTAGATCTGAAAATTAAACAGGATAAGAGTCAGAATTTACCAGGCATGTGCTGTTGGTGAAGTTGAAGTTGCGCCTGACAACCTTATGAAGAATTTGATCGCATTTAAAGGGGAACCCCTTATTTATAATATTGACTTGTTGACACATAGCACAGAATTCTTTGCAATGCTATTGACAACTCCAAATGCAGGCAACTGCAATGGGGGTAATCTCATACGAGGCGGGGAAGAATAAAATAAAAATAGACCTAAAAATAACCTACAGATGGAGTTGCATTTTATTTTTATTTTAATTTTTTTAATATGTATTATATTTATACTACATTTATGTGCTCTTCATGGCTGAAACTAATTGTTTGTGCAAATTTGGGACATAAGAGGCCAGATGATATCTAGCATATTAATAATATGCTTGAGTATTCCCCGTAGCAGACTGGTGTGGAAGACTAGAAAGGGAAGAAGAATCAGAAAGCCAATTGTATTTATTATTATTTTTTTTTATATTTATTTATTTATTGTGGCATAGGTATGTTGAACCAACTCTACCTTTTGCCCTTGCTGCCAACATTTTTCCTCAGGCTGAGGTGCTGGTGATAGAAAAGGGTAACTGAGGCAGAGGGATCTGTTCTAAACTACCACGGATTAAACAAAGACTAACTACTTGTGAAGCCCCACAAACATGAGATTGACTGAGAAACGTGGAACGTTGCCACTGAAAACTTTAATATTGCTTGCAGGGTTTTGTATGTATACGGGGTGAAACGTTTGCTGATATGAGGTGAGGCTTATCTAGCAGAGGTGCAGGAGGAGAGTGGGGACAGGCCTCTGGTGCGCTTACAGTAGGCTGGAAAACAAAACGCGGCTGAGATGTATGGGTGTGAACTACGAAAGCTAAAGCTAAGGCAGTTTAAGTCTGAAGACCTGAGTCGCTTGAACTGATTTCACCGGCGTAGTGTAGGAGGACATCAGTGTGGCTGGAGTGGCATGACGGCACGGTCGCTGGGTGGCCATAGTGACAGGAGCGGCTGAGCAGCTGGTGTGGTAGGGACTGGAGGAGCAGCAGTCCGTGTGGAAGAAGAACGCCGACTAAAATGATTGCTTTCTGAGATGAGGAGCAACAGATTCCCTGATTTATAAATGTTGTGCTTGTCTCAGCTCTTTTCAAGTAAGTGGGGGCATCTTGGTAAATACTGACGGCAGCACGCTTTCCGGATTTTGAGGCTGGAGAATGCATTGAGTCCTAACTGATAATATGGTACAATTATCTGATTGCTAAAAGCATGCATGAATCAAACTTACAACATTACCAAATTTTTACTATTATGCTTTTCAGATTAGGCCACTACAGGTCTGGAGAGACAAAGAATCTAAGGTCCCTTGGCGGGCCATAGAGGCAGTGCGGGTGAATCCTCACCGACTGGAAGATCTACTATATACAGGCAGGGGACATAGAAACGTTAGTTTGTGCTGATGATGGGCAAAACAGGTCCATTTCATAAAACTTCTCCACTATGGAATAACTATCATTTTCAATCTGGTAGGCAGCCTTTTATATTTCCCCTATGGTTAAACAAAGGTGTTGCCACTTTTGGCGATATTTTTAACAGATTTAACAGATTTGCCAGGCACCTCTTATTTTCTTTATTTAAGACTTATTTCAGCAATGAAGGCATATGGGGTGCCCTGGAATAAGTCCTTGCCAGAGCATCCTATGGAGAAGTGGATTGGTCCCGAACAGGTCTCTCGAGGGATAGTAACACGTATATATAACTCTCTGCTTGATCAATTTACTCATGCACTGGCAGTCGAAAGGGTATGGGAGAAAGACCTTCACAGCGCTGGTCTAGAGCCTGACTGGTCCAGTATATGGTCCAACCTAAACGTCACTTCTAAAAATCTGGCACATCAACTCATACACTTTAAAATGATTCACAGGGCTTATAAGATAAGATATACTTTATTTATCCCACTTGTGGGAAATTGACAAATTTATGCTACTCCTATCACGCGTTTTAAGATGAAATTGATTACTAGTCCCAGCTGTACTAGTCCCTCCTGGCCTCTTATGTCCCAAATTTGCACAAACAATTAGTTTCAGCCATGAGGAGCACATAAATGTAGTGTAAATATAATACATATAAAAAAATAAAATAAAAAAAATAAAAAATAAAAGAAGCAGAAGCCAGGCACAGTGATGCATATGTTTTGGGAATGCTCAGTGATCAATGATTTTTAGATTCAGGTTATGTTAACACTTTCAGAGTTATTAGGGTCTGCAATATCACCTAACCCCTTTGACTATTTAATGATGATTCATCACTGTCTCTCAATCTGAATCAACGTAGGTTACTGTTTGCAGGCTTAACTGCAGCTAAAAAGGCTATACTCTCATTGTGGTATAACTCTAATATCTCCCTGATTCACCACTGGATGGTATCCTACCAGAGCATAGCGTCTCTTGAGTGTACAACAGCAAGGCTTAATAGAGCCAGAATAACTACTGTACAGGCATGGTCAAACATAGCTGTATCTATAAGGGACTACCTCAGAAAGAGGAGCTCTCCCCCCTCCTGTACATCTCCACACTGAGTAACGTAGGATCACGGGCGTTCCAGCTTTAGTGGTTTGATGAGACAGTTGTTATATATGATTTGCCTTATTATTTAATTTCCTCTTAGTCCACTACTGCTTATGTTTTGAATGTTTTGCTTGTTTGTGTTTATGACAGTCACGATTGTTGTGCTGTAAAATTCCTTTCATGACCTTGTTTTTCTTTTCATTATCCTTGCTGCTAATGTGACGCCCTGTTGTTGTTTGTTTTATTTGTGTCTTTGAAAATAAAAAATGTTGATCACAAAAAAAATTATCTGATTGCTAGAGTCGCACAATGTCTCTGAAATGACAGGAGAATGACAGCAGAGAGAGAGAACATTTTAAACTGTGATAGCTTCCAGGTGATTGGCTCTTGTTGGGTGTGTCAGGTTGTGACAGAATTAGTAGGTGGGGCTTAGAGATAGCAGGAAACAACTTGTAGCTGGTATGTGCAGATAGACAGTCTCCCTGATTGAACTTTCACTAAGCTTCATTACATTTCTAGTGCTGTAACAGCACAGAGAGACATACTTTTATTGTGGCAGGGCACTCAGGAGCAAGCACTAACATCAAATCCTGAAAACATGACCGTAGTTCTTTACATGGAAAACAGTCTACAGGGTGTTATAGACAATGTCAGGGAATGGCAAATTCTTATATGACGTTACAATCTTCTCACACATTGGCAATAAAAAGCAAAATTAGATGTAAATTGCTTCAAATTCTTCCATTAAGTACCTCTAATTGATCTGGCCCTGTGAGTAGCAAACCAACGTCCAGGCTTAAACAAAGAGATGAACTCAAAGATGCTTCACTTTTCTACAGTCATTGTTTGTCTTCTCATGTTGAAAATAAACAGTATTTCTGTTCAGGCTGAGTGGCGCTGAAGGAAGTATCTGCATAGTGTGTGCGCAGGAGTGAGCAAGTGGGACACACTGAGACAGAGACAGAGGAGGGAGGTATGAGAAATAATCCTTTAGCTAACCCTTTTCTTATTGTCATGTGGCAGGAATTTTGACATGTAACAGGTAAATAGTTCATGATTTTTACATTAGGTTTACAGTCCTGCCTTAGGCCCACTTCTTTCCTATAGTTAAATGGAGTAAATTATGGAAATAGAAGTGAACAGTCCGTCAAGTCATTTTGCTGAATAAAAGCAGTATCTCTGGTTTCTGAACTTATTAAAAATGTACTGAGAAAGGAATAGGAAACAAGGACAGAGTCAGAGACAGCACTAAATGGCCTCTCTGACATGATTCGCTACAGAGTGAATAGTTTTGATAAAGAGCAGGAACACCTTTTATCCAGTAAGGTTACTTATAGAGAACTTTCTGAAGAACTGGACATGCTTAATACAAATGATCTCTCTCATTTATCACAGAGAGCTGGTGAAATGACAAGAGCTGGGCCTCTGAACCTTCCCAGGAGGAGGAGAGATGTTTCACAGGAAACTGGAGAAGTTCTCTTACTGAACTGAGCACTTCAAAGAATGCCTGCATCTTGTTGTAGCTGTCTGATTATGACAACTTGTCAAGAACCCAAATGAGAACATGCAGTGTTTATAAAATCACTTAGTCTTCATTTGAGAACCTTTTAGAGCTAAACAGGCAGATGTGCATAGCACCAAGAGGCTTTAATAACACATGTCTGTGTTCACTGAGATCACAGATTGAACTCTTAGTAAGAGATTTTTATCTCCTCTATGACCTCAGTGGGGCCTCCTAGCACTGCAGCTAATCACTATCAGAACATGGCCCTAACTCTACTGCTCTGAAAAACATTTATCATTATACATGTGCTGAAAATATGTTGGTGGTCCAATTTTGAACAAGCTGTAATATACTGACAGCATTGGTTGTTTGGTCAACATGACATGCATACATGCATTTAACACCAGCACTAATGACAAAGAATATAAGTGAGACTCTCAAGTATTACAATTTTCATTCCACAACTGTTACTGTGCCACAAATAACAAGATTTTCTGGGCGGGAAATTAACCATTTAGATTTTGAAAACATTTGAAAACAAGTGGATATTATTTTAAATTTGCTCGTATTTCGTCGCTTTCTGAAATGCTAGGACGTACTAGCCAGTTAGTAGTGAACATGCTCTTATTTCAGTAGCCCTTTGATAATTTACCAGTGGCTCTGATGTCTCTGTAGCATTTAAACAATATATTGGAACTTTTGGAAGATAAACTTTGGTCAAAAGTGGCCAAACAGACCTCTTGTCTGTTGGGGCAGCAGCATCTCAACAGGGAGCAACTAAATCAACTGGTTAAGGGGGCAGCTCTGTCCTGAGAGGCCCCCTGGATACAGAGGAGGTGAAAGAGAGAAGGGTGATGGCTAACATCTCCCATCCCCCAGGCAGCTCCTTCAGCAACCAGCAGCTCCACCCTAACTCATGCATACTTTGTCTGATCTGCCCCAAATTTCAGGTTTGACAACAGACCTGTCCTGAACACATCTACATTCAAATATACAGATATAATCATAGCGCTACCTATTGGAAACAGGAAATTATGTGTTTTATCTAAGTAGGTTCATGTGATTCACCTCAAAGGTGGTCAGACAAGCACTGAGATCATAATAGTGCTATATTGTGAAAACTGTGAGTCTTCATTGGACGCCCTTGCTGTGTCGCCATGGCAAATTTCGCTGCTTCGCCATTAAACAGGAAGTTGTTGTAACTCTTGCATGCACTGTCCAATCTACCCCAAACTTTATGTTTGCTAACTGTCATGGCCTGAACACATCTATATGCCAATATTCAGGTATAGTCATAGTGCCGCCTACTGGAAACAGGAAATGACATGTTCTTCATCAATGTACTCCTCCCAGTAGCTTGACACAGATCCATTTCACATTTGGTCAGAAAGCGAAGCAGCTAATTGTCCAGTCAGAGGACAAAGGACAAAGGCTTAAGCCGCTCTTAGGGTCTATCTGTGCAGGTGGCTGCCTTCGTCCATGATGGAAATGTGCAACTGATGGGCGCATTAAGGGACTTCTGACTCATTCGTTCTGTGTCCGGCGGTCACGCAGTTGCAGAACCACGTCGTACAACCTGCGGGGACCCTGTGGCTGCAAGTCCCCCTACAGGCATGTTCCTATTATACTGCATATAAATATATAGTCCATGGGAACATCTGTATATTTCTGTATACAGTCTATGGTCGTTCCATGACCTTCATGCAATGCAACTATTATTAGCAGTATTTCAGTCGTGATGCACACGGTTCCCAGCAAAAACAGACCGGAAAAAGATCTGTTTATAGACATATTGACATCATACAAGCAACATTACATACAACTTACACCTGTCAAAGGTGGCTTTCAGGTGCACCACATCTCGCTTTCTCTCTCCCCGCCTCTGTCTGTGTCTTTAAGCTAGATGTAGAGAGCAGTTCACGCCGCCCACCAGCACTCCTTGCCCCTCCCCTCCTCCCGCCTCTCCACGCCAGTGGACACAGAATTGAAACCGAAAAGCAGTGACATCGAAAAAATATTGACATCCTGAAAAAAACTGAAAGCAGACAGATTGGACGAAAGATCGTCATTGAAAAACAAATCATAATACAAAAGATACTATCATAAAGTAATGTAAACGTAACATAAAGATAACAAGTTAGTGAGGTTGTAATTTTTTGATGTCTGTATTTTACTTTTCAGTAAAACTTTTTTTCAATGCAAATACTTGCTTCAGTGCCAATACAAGTTTTTACAATGCAAATATTTCAATGCCAGTGTTTCCTTTTTCAGTTTGGGTTTTGTTTTCAATGCCAAATTTTAATGTTACTGTTCTAGCTCCATAGGATGGATTATGTGATATCACTGAAAGCTCCAGGACAGCTGAGTGGACTTTTTCATGAGATTGTTTTTTTCTGCTATTTTTTGTTGCTACTAAATTTGTTTATCTGAAAGTAAATGTAAGGTTCATGTTTTGGAAGAGAGCTGATGTTATACAACAGTGCTGCCTTGGTTTGCACTTTTGGCTCCTTAAATGTCCAGATTTCATCAGACTTAAATCATTCATAATAATGATAGTGAACAATAAACATGAACATAAGCAGCATTTTGTATGATATTAAATGTCATTTGAATATACATCACAGTAATGATAATACAGTCTTTTCCTAAGTTTAACATTAACAATTTGTTCATTTGTTTTTCTGTATACTCCTCAGTGGATCCTTGAGGGTATTCCAGAGGTCAGTGACTAGAATCCAGGGATCCCAGAGGGAGTTACAGGTATCCTGCAGGTTTGGATGGATGGATGGATAGATAGATAGATCCTTTATTGTCACTGTATATGATATACAATGAAATTTGTGGAGCTGCTGCATCACTGCATGCCGCCATCTTGCCTCCATCAGCCAGAAGAATGAATCACCACAATTATCCTGTCTTCCATAGAGTAGAACAGCGATTCCCAACTTTTTTGAGAATCCTTAAAGCAATATCACCTCCTCACAAGTCATGGCCTTATACAGATATCATAAATACTGTGGTTTGTGAGCAGTTTAAACAAAGATTATCTTTTCTTTTCAGATTGATTATAAGGAGGAGATCTAATGATGTTAAATTATCTAGTATTTCACAAGAAAATGTGTGAACAACATGGTACTTTTCCTTATTAAATTAAAATCTGAAAGTATTTACAGTAAGTATTCTGTAAGATGAAATTGTGTTGCTGTGGATGGCATACAGTAACTGAAAGTACAGGAAGCTCCGACAGAGTAGCAGCAGCACTAGTCAGTGGACACCTCTGTAGACACATAGATGGAAACTCAATGGAAAAATGCACCCTGATGAGTAGCTCGTTGGCAAACAGCCAATCAAAACTGATTGCACATTTTATAGTAGGCTCTATGTTTATGCTTGTGCATGTGCTCTAACAGGCTGAGGGAATGATGAAAATTTGAAAATGACTCTTAATTACAATATATCTTTAAAGCAATTGCAGCTGGTTTGCCAGATGCTGGGCATATTTTTCTGCAAGAATCCAGTCAATCTGGTTAAAAAGACAGAGCCAATCACTCTGCATAGCAGATTCTATTTTACAAAGTTAACCCTATTGGTTTGTTTGGTTTTCCACCACCAGCGGTGAAGTAAAAACAACAGGATGGCAACGGCACTGCAACTACCAGTGCTGGTATAGAAGAAGCTATCTCTTTAGCCTTAGCCAAACAGCAAGATGGCTTAGAGGGCATGGTCACCCACACAATTAATAACGCAGTTAAGAGTTTGACAGAATCTGTTAAAAAGCTGCATAAAGATATAGATGCCCGCATAGATAGAGTTTGGGGTTTGGTATCTAAAGTCGAAAGTACAAGCTGAGACAAGGACCATAAAAGGACATGCCAAGTATTCAACAACACTCAGGGCCTGAAAACGCCAGCACAAGCCTGTCCTATTTAAAGGAGCATAATGGGAGAAACAATGTAAGGATCACTGGGATTGCCACTAACGGAGAGGGTCTCTTCAGGAGATGCTTCCCAAATGGATACCCTCACTTGGCACCAAAAGTATTGAGATAGAAACAGCACATTGTATTTAAAGCCCACACGTGAAGGAAAACATCCACAGACCATGATCCTGCCCCTGCCCAGGCATGGAGATCCCAACACTATATTAATGGTGCCTGTGAGGCAATCAAAAGTACCCCCACCCAGGATACCGTAAAAAACATGCATTTGTATGCTGACTACAATGCTCATACAAGCAAGCAAAAGAACCAGGGACTTGCTGCTCAGAGCACTAAGGCCCATGTGGCCCAGTCTACCCCATTTCTGTGAAACTTTGAAATATCTGGTTAAAAGACTGCTTTCAGTTTTTTCACTAACTGTTATATTTAGGAGGCAGTCTTGACTTTGACTCTGTATCATAAATATGTTCCAGGGAGTCTGTAAAATATAC